>CAKNEZ010000036.1:0-108788 GCA_930367205.1 Acanthosoma haemorrhoidale | reverse complement strand
GAGACTCAATATCTCTGTAAACGCGGGTAAGACTGACTGTGTAATTTTCTCTTTCCAAAAGGGAAAAAGCCCGCTCCCTACTAGTTACATAGTAGGAACGGAGGAAAATTCACCAGCCAACGACCTAGTATATCTGGGAATTAAAATGGACAGACACCTCCATTTTAGTAACCATTTTGCGAAGAAGTTGAAGCATACACGCATGAAGTCTTACCGGCTTACGCACGTATTAACTTCCCCTAATCTATCACTACGTCTCAAGCTACTAATTTACAAGAGCATACTCAGGCCTACTCTGCTGTATGGTGCACCGCTATTTCGTTATCTGACGTATACGTGACGTATACGACAGCTAAGAAACTCCAATAATTCCAAAACGGTATACTGATGAAAGTGGTCAGAGGTACTTCATTCGAGCAGCGAAGAAACAGTGAGCTGCATGAGATATTTGAGCTTCCTACGGTGGATGAATTCATCCAGCGTAGACATATCAAATTTTTCGACTCCTTACAACATTTGATAAACCCGGTGTTTAACACTATAACCCCCGCTCCGTTCCCCCATCGATGCTTTAGTTTTAGGTTCTAGGTATAGTTTTTAGTTTGTAAGTTTTTCTCCGATTTTTAAACTGAAGGTGAGCCCCATCACCTAGATTTGTTTTCAAGTTGTTATATTTTAACCACAATCTGTATTGTTGAGTAACATGAACTCCTTCAAATGCATCTGCGCATAGCAGAATGAGGAGAAATTTGCAAAGTATCTTATTAATATTTTCATTGTATAACTTCAAGGGGTTTATAAAAAAAAACAAAAAAAAAAACGATAATTTATTTAAGCTACGGCTAGTCTCTGGACTGGTGGCACTTGCAGCTGGACTGATGTTTCCAGATTTGGCCTTCTCATTTACGAAAACCTCTGCATTTATCTTCCATAACCTCGCTATGTTTTAGTCCGGCCTTGTCAGACCCGACACTTTCCTCTTGGCATTCTGTGCGTTCGTATCACTAAAACTAGCACCTCCTTGGAAGAGCTCACTTCATAGTGGAGGACGGTCGCCTAGGGCCCTACGAACTTTACCTAGTAGCGTCTCCCCCAGTAATCCAGTCTGTCTCTCTCCGGTTCACACTTACCTTTTGGATCCGGAAGGTCTCGCCTACCCTTAGATACTGAGTGTGAACTCGTGGTCATTCCAAGACCACATAAGCTACATATAATACCTACCCTATACCTCTCCTTCTGAACATAGTGCACTGTCGGGGCCTCAGAAGTTATATAGAATAGAATAGTATATAGAATATACATCAGATTTGGAGTCAGACAGTACAGTGTCATGAGGCAATTGTCCAGGTCATAGCCTATTCAACCTTTACTTCGTCACTAGGGCTAGGGTAACTCGGCCCGCTGCGTGACGACCCGACACCGAGTATTTCTATAACTTCCACTACTTTTTTAACAGTTATAGCAGTATTATATGGTTATAGTCGAGGTGTTTTAATCAAAGGTTTCAAAGAGATGGCTTAAGCAATAAACGTTTGAATGCAAGTGTAAGCAGAAGAAATATTTGTTTCATTTCCTTTAAAATAGTAGGCTAGCAAAAATTGTGATTCTTTCCATTGAAAAGTGAGGAGGCTAAGAACAAGAATAAGCATTGAAATCGTGGAATTTCCTCTTAAAACCAAAACATTTTAAATAATTTTGATTGCATAGCTCCCATTTGTATTAACTAATCACTGTACCAAATTATGTTTCGATTATCCATCATATCTTACTTTTTATTTCAATTTTATATATTGCAGGTATCCCACAGCTCATTTCTTCCAGCCACAGAAAACATTGTTTCACCGAAAAAATAAAATAAATAGAATGTGAGTTCATAGTTAGCCGTAAATTTAGATTTGAGTGGATTTATTAGCTAAGATATGGGTTGATGATAAAATACATACATTAACTTTTAATTAAATGTATTTATGTTAAACTAATTTAAAATCTAATCTAAATAAGATCATAATTTCTATTACCTTTATCATTGATAACAAGATGCTCTTCCTTCACTGTGGTTATCATCCCTTTAATAAAATTAGAAGCGTGATTAGTGAATGTTCATAGATAACAATAATAAATGTACAGATGCTGATCTATATATTAGGACCAAATTTTACAAATATCCGCATTTTTCTAAAGCCTTTGAGAAACAAATCCAGATACTTTTCCACTTAGTGTAATTAGATAATGAATGACATTAATAAATCTCAAACCATTTGAGGATATAATTCTGGCTCCCAATATATAGTAAAAGATACATTTCGATCTGATTAAAAATTATTTATCGATCAAGCTTTAAATTTATCGTAAATAGGAGGAGTGTTTGGATTTATTTCCTTTTTTGAAGTGACGGTAACTCTAATTTAAATAAGATTTTTATTTCTATTACCTTCATCAATAACAAAGTTCTCTTCTTCTTTCTCAGTTTTAATACCTGTGCAAAATACGAATGGTAATTAATAAATACTTACATAAAAAAAAAAATAAAGATGAGATATATTTTGATATTTTATGTACCATAATTTCTGTCTGAAATCAGTGAAATATTAACTAGAAAATCCTAATTTGAATTTTAATGCTAAGATTTTTTTTTGTTTGTCCATATACTGGAGGGAACAAAAATTATTTCTTTTTTCTCAATCCTTTATTCCGTTTTATAGTGGATCAAAATTTTGTAATACATATAACATTTTTTAAATATTGTATGATTTTTATTTTTAATTCCTTCTAATAACTTTATTTAATAATTTACTCACTACTATACATGTCTTCTCATACTAAATGGACAATAGCTCACATGAGAGAATTTACAGCAATGCTTTCATGATTCTAAGGACTATTTTGTATGTAAATACCAAATAATCTATAAAATCCAAATACCGCTAGTGAGTGGACTCATAACTGTATCTTAAGACCAAAATAGCCTAGGAATTCACATGACCGGTTCAAACCGATTTAGAAAAAAAAAATTGTTTTTTTCTTTCCGTGTTTTTAATTATGTATTGATTATATGATTATATAATTATGTATCCCGATTTGGTGGGATATTTATATTTCTACGTTTTTTTGTTTGTTTCGTTTTGTAAAATTATTGTTCAAATTAAAGTAGAAATTGTTTATTCTATATTGCTAAGTTAGAATTGATATTGGTTGGGAAAAACAAATTCATAAATTTCATTGAACAAGTTTTAATTTTGCTACAGTTCAAACTCGTAAAGTTTTAACAATTTTTCTACCCGTTACCCCTTTTATGTTTACAAGTTTGAGGTTTAGGGTCCAACCGAGGAGTTCTCTCTCCGAATTGCCTTTTTAACTGATAAGAAAATAATAATAAGGTGATTATTTCTAACTCCAGTGGATTTATGGTTTTCCTTTTATTCGTTTTTTGTTTTATTTTTCTTTCCGTATTAGTTTGAATAGTTTATTGGAACTGGTTAAATTAGGAATTGTTCAATAAGGTCGATTTAATTAATAATATAGACAAATCCAATTTGACCGTTTATTTTTGTTGATTTTGTTGGCTACTCATTTTTGAAAATTAGTGAGAAAAAGGCAATTGACTCGTCTTTAATAATTTATAAAGCAAAAAAAATAAGACTTTTTCAGCGCATTCAAAGAATTTATGATCTGTCGAAAGGCATTGTGGATAAAAAAGTTTTACAGCAATTTGAAACTACTTACCGTCTAATACCAAAAACCTTGACCGAATATGACGAAGTAGAATTCAGAATTAATGAATTAGAGTTGTAGTTGGATTCGGAATTTACTCCAACCTTTAACGATTCCCTTATGGAGATGATTGAGTACATTGAAGAGACGGCTGAGAGCCTTGCGACGAAGAAAAAAGTGTCCGCTACTACCACGGTTCCTGAAACTCTTTTACCAACCCTGGCGATGAACAACATTGAAGTACACCTTCCAAAATTAGAGTTACCTTGTTTTAGAGGGGATCAAACGGAATGGTTGGTATTTTATGTTATATCGTTGACCGATCAACATAGAGTTCAATAATTAGTATCAAAGCTTGGTGGTGAAGCCTCGAATATTTGAGTAGTATAGAATGGCCGGTTCTGGCGCTTCGCGCCAGAACACGGCCATTCTATTATAGGAGTAAGTTTAAGATATCTTATTCATAGGTTAGTTTGAGATTTCTTAAGGTTTGATATTTTCCTATGTATAGGATTGTTTAAGATTTCTTATTTATAGAATATTATTTAAGTTTTTGATTTAGATTTCTTATTCATAGATTAGTTTGAGATAAGATAAGTTAATGATATTGTTTTTGATACAGATTTCTTATTTATAGGATATTATTAGATAAGATAAGTTAATGATATTACTTAAGTTTTTGATTCAGATTTCTTATTTATAGGATATTATTAAAGTTTTTGATTTAGATTTCTTAATCATATATTAGTTTTGAGGCACCAAGCACCATGCCGTCCTGATGGTACCCCGCTTTTATAGCCTGGTCCCCCCTCTCATTCTCACTCCCTCTCCATCGCTTGCTAACCTTGATCTCGATGCAGATTCTCGTTTAATGATAGAGTTACGTAACAATGCTAAGATGTAGATTAATTGAAATAAAACATAAAAAAAGAAGATAAAATGTTTTGCTATCCGATATATTTTTATTTCTACAAATATAAAACAAATATTTTTTTATTTTCCTGTCGATCCGAATCCTCCTTCGTTTCTTTCATTATTTGGCTGGTTAAATACGACATCGAGGTCTGGAGGTAGTTCTTCGTTGAAGTCTATATGAAGTGCTGGGATGTGTAAGTTGCATTTTTCCAAAATAAGTTGAGCGATTTTGTTTCCTCTTTTAATGTGGTAATCTTCTTTGTAATGATCACATAAAATAACTTTAATGGTGCCTCTGTAATCGGGGTCTATTACACCACCTATTATTAATAAGCATAAAGTTAATTTTTCAAAAAAATTATTAATAAAACAATTAAATAAGAAAAATTATACCCATAACACTTATAAAATTTTTCCACGCCATACTCGATCGGTCCGCTAATCTTCCATAATATCCTTCAGGGAATATAACAGTTAAATGAGTTTCAACAAGCACTTTGCTTCCAGCTTTTATTGTATAATCATGAGGGCTAATAAAAAATAAATAAATGAAACATAATTTTATTATAAGATAATCTTCATTAAATATAATCAAGTAAATAATATACCTGGTTAAGTCATAACCAACCGAATCAGGAGTCCCTTTCACTACATCGAACGCTAGTTCTGATCTTTTTATAACATACATGATACCCTTTTTAAGAGAATAATTTTTTTATAATCTAAAACAATTTACTTTTTGTCTAAGATAGTACTTGTAAACTGTAATGATTGTACGGCAAAGATGTAATTAAATCTTCAAGAAAGAATCTTTTATCATCATTGCTCGATAGTGCTTTTTTATTTATTTGTACTGAGGTTACTAAATGAGTTTTAGAACGAATCAAATTCATCGGAACTCTGAGAACAGATTTATCATGCTCTTCATTTTTGTTAATTTGATCACAAAATAAAATATTTTTATAAGATTCGTGATTTATAAATTTTTTTAGGGAATGTTTGGAAACCCCTTTAGCCCTTTTTATTTCATTAAGAGTTGAAGATCTCTCATCTACATATTTGAAAGAATACATTTTGGGTCTTAAGGCGATAAATTCTGTGATTATTTGTCCGTTACATTCGTCTTTAAAGGCTCCAAGTTTATTCTTGTTTGTCTCAGAGTAGCATGCGTGGTTTTTAGGATAGTTCGAAGTGTCGAAATAATGAAGCATACTTTTCATATCTTTATAAAAATCTTCAGTTTTTATGTGATATATAAGAGAATCTGTATCTGTGTATAATAGTTGTAAATTTTTATCGTATTTTTTAAGCATTACGTTATAGTGAAAATCGTAAATAAATGTTTTTGAAATATCTAAAATAGACATACCGACATAAATTGGTTTATTGAAAAATAATTTGGTTTTGGCCATATGAACGGCGACTAAATTTTCATTTATTATCGTGGAGTCTAAAAAATTGGGTTTAGCTACAAGTTTTCTTAATTTATTCCTATCGCTGACTAATTGAATGTTTATTCGATTTCTGATATTTTCCATAGTTTTTCCAAAGACAGCATTACACATTAATTTGTAAAAATCTTTTTCGAAAGGATTTTTTGCTCCCCTTCGTAAATTTGTATTGAAGGAAATGTACTTTTCCAACCATTTTGATTGTTGAAATCGTAACACTCGGTGCACCTTTTCTATTTGAATTCCGTTTTCTAACGCTTGCTTTAAAGTGAGATAATGAATTACATATCTTTTTCTATCCCCTAAGTGTGGAATTAGTTTCTTATGTTCTGATTGACTAGTGGGGGGAGTAATAACGTCTGGAAGAAAAGGCAAATCACAATGTACATCGTGACAATGTTTAGGATAAGTAAGGTCCACCTCTAATATGTATCCTATGTCATCAGTCTCTGCCAAACTCATAATGATGTCCCGATTCATTGTGTCAGGTCTAGGAAACCATTCGATGTTTCCATACGGTAGAGGCATCGACATTGCAGTGGCATATAATCCGTTAGCGTCAAGATATTCTATATATGATGTAGATTTATTCGAATCGAAAGCTGCTCCTCCATCACCTTTCATATATTTATTGTTAGCTTGAGCAAACTTTCTAGTCACTTGACAAAGACCTCCGCGAATCCCTCTTTCAATAAATAAAATTTGATCATAATCGGTAAGTAATTGTAATCGGATTCCGGTAAACTTTAACATGATATCCCAAGCCATACCAGGTGTAGTGAAAAAATGTGCTGGATCTATTGAATAATTTTCTAAAGTTATGTCTCGGAAAGCTTCAAAACAATCGCATAAAAGTAATACATCAATTTTTAAATAGAGATCACTGTAATCACCCAACGTTGAACACTGAAATTGCTTCCAAACCCTTTGCGCGTGCTCATATTCATCGTCCGTTATATTACTACCAATTAATGTATTGTAAAAGTCTTTTTTATTAGGAAGGGATTTTTCATCGAGTTTATCCCAATCATCGACGAATTCATACGGAAATACGCCTTTTCGTTTAACCAAATGGATTAAGGAAGATGGAAAATGTTGCGAAATTGTTGTAAATTTGGAATCTGGTAGATTAGACACCATTACAGCTAAACTTCTATCTATAAAGCGATAACTATCGATGAAACGAAATTTTAATCCTAATATATTTTTCGTGAAAGAAATATATTTTTCTTGAGTATTGGGGATGACAGTAATATCACCAGACGTTTCACCCAATAAGCGAATGATAAAGTGAGCATCGTATGAAGATAAATTATGAAATAAAACGGGGACAAATAGTTTTTTTCTTTGCTCTTGTAACCAGCTTGAGTAATTATTACTAGCTGTGGTGGGGGTAGAGTTATTGCACTTAAATGATTGTTTTTCGTAATATTTTAAAATTTTTAAAGAAAACGGTTCTAATGTTTTTATAAAATGGGATCCGACGTCTCGCCCCCTATAGATGTAAACTTTGTTGAAACGTAAAGAGGAATTATCATCTTCCTCTATTATTTGACAATCGGACTTAACAATTAAACCGTACGACATAAGATCATGTTTTTGATATGCCACAGTCCAGGAGTCGACGGGTGAAGGTCTATTTCCTGAAATTGGTTTAAGTATGGTTTCAAAATCACCGTAAATGACAAACTTTACTCTCGATCCTCTTTCTGGATTTTTAAATTGTACATACGGTTCATCCGTCGGTAGTACGATTCGAACTGGGCTGTTGTTGTCGCATAGTAAGTTGTGATTTTTTAAGTGCATCTCCGCATCACCTTTTCGATTGTCGAATCTTGTGAAACATCTTTTACAGATTATATTTTTTTTTTCATGTTTATTTATCTGTTTACTAATGAGTCTAGACAATGATTTTATATAAACATAATGATTACCATGTTTTTCTTTGTCTTTACCTTCTATAATTAACAAGTCTCTATGGTCCGCTAATACTTGTTTAGTGACTTTTAATGGATAGACCTCTGTATTATTTTCATCTAAAGCGTACAAATTGATTGAAATTTTATTAATTTTTTCAAACCGTTTTATGTCTCGTAAATTAACTGGATAATTTAAACATGAAAAATCGTATTTTGTCATTAAGTTATGATATTTCGAGATTCTTTGAGGATCTTTTGTGACAAATATAGCTAATATTGCATACATGAAACACTTATTGTCATTATTATTAACATTTATACAACATTTTTTGTTTTTTACAGAGTTTGGTAAAACTATATAACATCCACGTGATGCTGATAATGGTGAATATTTATTAATTTTGAGTCTAAGTCCGTCTATACTACTTAAGGACCACCCGGATTTTTTTAATTGTGATTCTTCAAATTCATTGGTAAGCTTGTCGATAGTGCTAGAAATAAACTCATCTAAATCGCTCGAAACATATAGTTCTTTGTTTCTAGTTTTAAAGGCTCTATCGCATATCTCACCGCTAACGTTTATAAACTGGGCCTCAAAAACGAAATTTACTTTAATAGTTTTAAAAGAGTTTAAATAATTATTTAAAATTTTTTTAATTTTATCCCTTAAATGCTTCATAAAGGACTTTAAATCCATGAATTCTACCTTTTTTTGTTTTGACGATCGTAAGTAATAAGAGACTATACGGTTTTCGAAAGCTGTCTCATAACTAACTACGTTTTCATCATCATCATCATCCAAAAAAGAAAAGAGTTTTAAAAGATCTTTTTTTGATGGTTCAGATGAAAAAAAATTTTTTTTTGCCTTTTTAATAATTGGTGGAGAAAGATTCTGCTCCAATGAGCTACAACTGGGACCAGTATTTAAATTGTTGTTTTCGGCTACATCGCGTCCTTGGATGGAACTATGACAAATATCAGAAAAGGTACGTTTACCTAATTTACATATTTTTTGAGATTTTTTAAATTTACTACAATATCCTTCATGTATGTATTGATTTGACATTGTAGAAAACCCTTTTCCACATATTTTACAAATGTAACGGGGTTGAAGTTTATGATCGATTGTTAAATGAATGTTTAAATCTCTCTTATAATCATAGCTAGAGTTACATATATTACAACAAAACATTATCAAAGATATAAAAAAATAATTCTCTTAAAAAACAATAAATGTTTGTTAAAACTTACGCTATTTGATCGTATGACTAGTACGAAAAGGAAGGGCAGAATGAGCTGCAGAAGTGTAATGCGTATATTTATCTAGACCCGCACGACATTGTGTCAACGCCGAGGTAGGTCGCGACGGGTCAGGGACAATGATAAGATAATTTTAATGAATATAAAAACTTTCTATATATATTTTTAAATGTCGGATTGCAACGGGTTAGTGATAACGTTATTGCAATATGTGATTATAAGATTTGAAAGGATGCCGCCCGACATGTAAGAAGAATGTTGTTGAGTAATTTTATCATAAAAAAGTGATTCCATTGCGTGATTTGTCTATAAATAAAAGGAGCCAGACTGTGCAGAGGAAGTCCTGTTGTGCATCAATTTAAAATCTTGTTGTTTTGAGAAGGGAGGGGGGTGTTGAATATATATATAGCTGAAAGAAACCGCATTTGTGCAAACCAGTGTTTACTTTCGAAAAGCCCATTGCTTCTACAAAACAACCGTGAGTATTATTGTTTAATATTTTTTAAAAGTTTAAAGTTTTAAAACGTCATATGGATATGAACTTATAATAGCTTTTTTATTTAGATGTCTACAAATGATAAATTTCTAGCTGAAAAATTTAACCTCGCTACTGTCAAGGAATACAACCGTATTGACGAATTACAAATAGGTCAAAAATATAGAATTTTAAGTCTAAAAAAAACTACAACCAAATACGGTCCTGCATTATTAGCAACGCAGGAAGATTGGTTCTATCATGAAGAACACGGACAGCCGTTTATTAGGGAAACGTACGTCGTTTTTTTACCTCAGCGCTACTCAAAAATTGTGACGGAAGAAGAATTAAATAGTTATAATGGTAATTATAATTTAAAATGTAAATAAATTTTCTTTTGTTATTAAACGATCCTGTTTTTTATATTTTTTTTTTTTTTGTATAGGAAACTTTATTATGACCTACGAGGGAAGAGGACCACAAAATTCGTTCAAATTAAAATTTGAAATTATTGAAAATATATTAAAATAAAAATATTAAAAAAATGTGAATTTTTTTATATTTATAACAAATTTCCCCTTCTTCTCCTTTTAAGATGTATCATTTTTCCTCATGCATGCATTGTGTCTTTAGTCATGAATGTGTTAAGAAGTCTAGAAGGTTCTCCATATTATGAGCGTTTCCTCCTTGAATATCCTTCTATCACACTAGACCATCAAAATGTTTTAACATTTATAAATGTTCGAAACCTTATTGATAAACTATACCATTACGTAAAGTTAATTGGAACAGATGAACAATCCAACGGACATTACATTACTTGTATGTGGAGTGATCCTGAAGCTAGAGAGGGACCTGATACGTGTTATTGCTGTTTGATAGGATCGACTCTCTATGCTATAAAAAACCTGTTGAGCAAACTTTACTTTGAGGAAAGACATCACCACATTGATGGTGAGGAAAATAATCAAAGTGTAAGTTATAATGATGAATCAGAGATTGATTTTCTTGAGTACTAACACCAAAAAAAAAAAAATAATAAAATAAAAACTAACCTCCCACTTTTTAAATTAAAAAAAAAAAATAATCACCTTGAGAGAAAAGAGGGCTCAGTTTAACAACGATGATGGTTCAATACACAACAGAGTTAGCATTAGTAACTGTCTATCCACTCAATTATTTATTGAAAAAGTGTATAAAAGTAGGGCTCCGTGCTGGAGTACCAATGATAGCTCTAGTCGACAAGAAATCTACAATCTACCTAGACAAAGAACAATGGGATGAATTGAGAGCCTGGTCTTCGAACATCTTGAATCATTTCAAGAAGAAAAAAAAGATAAAAACTGATGCTGCGAGCGTCACAGAAGAAAATGATTCGATTCGATTAAAAAATATTAACATCTCACTAACGAAAAGAGGTAAAGTAAGATTGTTGAAAATTGAACATGTTTATCCATGGACACTATTGATGAATGAAAACATTACACCATATATAAAGTTAATATCACCAAATATTATTTTGAAAAAATGTGAATGTATTAAATTGTGTGAACTGTTTGATTATGTTTCAAAATCATTGACTTTTTTGTACAATGTTATTGAAAAATTCGAGTACAACCAATAAAAATATTTTTTTACAACAAATTGTTTTTTTATTTTTTAAATCACTTTTTTTTTGTCCTATTTATAAATTTAAGGTTGATAAAAAAAAAAAACCACATGTATTTTAACATTTTTATTATTAAATAACAATAATAAAATTACAAGATTATATAAAAAAATTATTTCAAATTATCTAAAAACCACTGACATTCAGGATTATTAGTTTTATGATAACTGTAAGGAGAAATTGTACATGTTGACAATGTTTTAAATTTTAAATTACAAAAGTAGCAAGTAGCAGTGTTTTTACATCCTCTGATAAAACCGTTGAAGGCCAGCAGCATATGCTCAGGTTTCATATTTATTGTTTTGTTAGTGAATGTATTACGTCTTACTGATTCAATAGAAAGGTCCACTTTTTTCGGATTCATTCTCATCCAGTGACCCAAATTGTGGGCTTGATTGAGGGAACATACATATTTGTTCCAGGATCTGTCACGATGATATCGACATTTAATCGTGGTATCTGACAATTTATTTAGAGATGGACAGGAAAAGTTATGAAGGTCGTAGACAGGTCTCTTCAATATATCTTCTAAAAATATACACTTTTCACAACCCTTGGCGTACAAATAATCATATTGTTCTGTTGCTGTTGTGATAGTGATCACTAACTTATCATATTCTATTTCACCGTAATCCCAGAAAATTCCATGAAGATTTTGCATCACCCATAGATTTTCAGATAATTGATCATCTTGATGAGGAGGTTTAAAGAACCAATGTTGCGCTGTCGATTGTTTTACATCTACTATCGAAAGCTCTTTTATTATAAAATCACGACGTCCGTTAATCACATCGATATAAGCTTGAAAATCGATGACTGCAACGCGATGAGCGGTAGGTTTAGACATGGCGTTCGTCATCTATCCTTTCAACAGAGATACTGAAGTAAATTCTGCATTTGTCCGGGTATTTAATACAACTTTCTTACCAAACCAGTCCCCGCCTCATATTCGACGATCTTGTCGTGTATCGTGAGACAGTAGGCTCTCGTATCGTTAGGAAAATTTTTATTCATTTCGAATTCGAGTCTCATGTCGACTGTTGCATTCTTAACAGCTTCGCTTTGTTTAGAACAATCGACGACTACGATGGGCGCGAGCTCCATAAAATCTTGTCTATTCAATAGAGGTTCAGGATTGACTTTCCCGTAATAGCTGACTTGAAACCTAGAAAACATTTCGTAGAGTAGAGCCGTTTTTCCCTTGTCCCAATCCAAGTTGAGATCGTCATAAGGATACTGTTCCGAGTTGAGGAATAACTTTATATTTCTTAAATCGCAGTGATCAAAGTTACTACAATCCTTATCTTTTCGTTTGAGTCTTCCGGTTTGGAAGGCGACAATAACATAACGTGGTTTTTCCAATTGTGATGATGTTTTTACAGCCCAAGTTTCGTTTGGAGTTCCTGTAGGTAGAGCCAGGTGTTCATTCAAATCCCACGATCTGAAGGATATCGGAAGTTTCTGATTCTTGTCTATTACTTTAAGAATTCTCAATCTCTGTTCATCGGAAAGCTTGACATGCGGTACTTTCCATATCAGCTTATCCAATTTAATATCCACATTGTCGGTATTGTTAATTCCAAAAACGGAGTTGTAATCTGTATTTGATCTGATAAGAATCAATTCCTGCTTTACGTTTAGGAGTATATGTTTGAAATCTTCAGCAAACCCGAGAAGGACATGAAGTGGTATGCAAACGTTAAAATTACCATTCTTTACAATAGATAGCGTTTTATTTTTGCTAGGAATAATCCATCCTCCATTTTCTAACCCTTTGATGGTGTTGGGAGTTTGCGATACGTAGCCTTTTAATGTGCTAGTTATTCCAGGATTGCGAACTTTATCTATCTCTATACCGTTTAATTCGTAGCGTATTTCATCGAAGAGGAATGCAAAACCGTTGTTCGATATAGAAGTTTCGGTACTAGGAGTCCCATCAGCTTTGGTCACTGAGATCGACCCCTCTAAATAGATAAAACTATGAGCCGGTAGGGTGTATAGGTCTTGCTGTTGAATCGGGATTCTTATTTCATCCGACTTGTTCAGTGTCGATGAGGCGTAAGGTTGATGCGTATGATACTCGAAAGTACTTATGGCCTCATCGAAAAGAATATCAGAAGAAATATTTAAAATGTTATACATTTTTTAAAATTTTTTCAAATGAAATCCTAAACGTCGTAAAAATAATTTGTTCTCTGATGTTAACCTTACCGAACGTTTCTTTAAACTAGTTGAGTTGTGAGATTTTTCTTCTCTTTTATAGGCATAAATCTTCTTAGGAGAATAGCGATTAAAATCAATAGCCATATTTTCTTATATGCAATCTTGCCGTTATGGTCTCTCCGCGAAAATTTATCAGTTGTCCGTTTTGGTCTAATATTCTCAGAGTGATATTTTCAACCGTTCTCACGTTGATCGGGTGATAAATGACTGGAGAAGGACTTTCGACGATTTTATATCCAGGATCTACGGTCGGGAAGAATTGATGTATGATGTGATTCGGCTCACCGTTCAGATAAGAACCAGTAGCTATGTTACAGTGTATGGATATAACGTTAACCTTCATAATTTCTACAATATCATCTGAGACGTGGTAGCCCTGTTTAGGCTCTAATACGGTATTTGGTTCATTGAATCCCAAAAGCGGTCCGATGGAATTCGGTTTGTCGGGGACATTGAAGTATACCTTTTGAGTTGAGCGTAATTCCGTCTTTAGAGTATTGTTATTACCTCTGAGGAGAATACCATCGTTGTCTTGAATGTTTTCTTCGAGATATGTGGAAATAGACTCGATATCATAGGATCCTTCAGGTATCTGAATCTTTTGCTCGCCAAAATAAAACATATCACATTCATTTTGTATTATGTTTGGTATGGTGTTGTAAGTTTCAAAAGAAAGGAGACCTATCTCATAATTATTTTCACTCAAATCTATAAAGGGAAAAAAGTTTGCCGATAAAACGTTTGATTTACCCGACAGCGTTACCGTCAGATTCATTTTTGATATCTTATACAGATTTTCATCCGTATTTATACAGAAATTGAAGACACAAATGCCCGCAGTAGGGTGTGTTCCATTTTTGGTAATTGCTTCTGTTATAATATATGGTGGTGCCTTTCAAATAATCCGACAACTCTGGTGGGGGTCTCAAATTACCGAATGGATCGAAATATAAAACATTCTCGCCTTTTTTGATGTAACATACCCAATGAGTGCCGGGGCGATCACTCGTATCGAAATTAACAATTGCACTTTCATTCAGTCTGATTTTGTATGGTAACCTGTCAATCATGAACACTCCTCTAAAATGAGGAACTCCTATCGCATATTTTTCCAATTCTGTGTCCGTTAAAGCCCTCGAAGGGAGTGAGGATAGTCAAATACCCTCCTCTCCTCTATGATATAAACCGTAACCTTTTCTGTACGGTTTTAAGTATAGCCCACTACCTATTTTCTGTTCTTCCATTTTGAGGTTATGTCTTTTCATCTCTTCGAGTTTTTCTTTCGCATCTTTCGCTTCGTTTACCGCTTTGGCTATAGCAGACGCGCCTCCGGCCAGGGAGCCGATCGCCGATAGCCCCGCCATTATGGGTACCAGAAGTGGTAAGAATCCTCCGCTCTTTGGTAATGGTAAAATTCTAGGTGAGCGAGGAATAGAATCGTATTTTTTCAAAAAACGTTTGGCTTTTGTCAGGGCTAATCGCGATGCTTTACTTAGAGATGACACGTCCTTTACACGCGCAGCATCGATTATATTTCTGAATTTGAGACTCTTTGTTTTCCTCTGAATTTTTTTTCTTTTCACAAAATCATTACCATTGGTCTCCTTTTTCTTTCGTCTATTTATTTTGTTTACTAATCCAGCTCCTAAATGAACTTTAGCTTTCATAGCGTTTGTAACTGCCCAGCCAAATGCTTTTTCACTCGGAGACGAATCTTTAGCTAGAACTCTCTGCCAAGCTTTTTCTGCAAGAATGCGATCAGCCTCTGACCTTTTATTACTATCAGTATATTGATGATAAATGATATCGTGTTCTTTGCACGCTCGATCTAAAGGGTTTATTCCCCCGTCTCCTCGATCTAAACGTTTTTTTAACTTCGTGCCAGGACCGCAAAAATGGTAACCAGGTAGGTGAGCTTCAAATGGGAGCCGATCTATAAGTCTGTTAATTAAGCCTCTTCCTCCTTTAATCACTTTAGTCATACTGAAGAGAGCTTTTCATCGCCCACTACTATTTATACCGTGGACCGAGGGTTTTTTTCCGTTTAGTTGAAACAGAAGAAAAAATGCGATTGGAACAGCAGAAAGAAAAAATTCAAATACTAGACGTCATCCCGAAGGATCTAGTAAAACGAAACGAGATTAAACGTCATGGACCTTTATTACCAGATAGTATAAGGGCGATAATTTGTGGTCCGAGCGGATGTGGAAAAACCAATCTTATAATAAGCCTTTTATTAGACCCGAAAGGACTCAAATTTGAAAATATTTACTTATACGGTAAAATGTTGAACCAACCTAAATATGATTATCTACGTTTAGTAATGGAAAGAGTACCGCAGATCGGTTATAATACTTTCACCGCTAATGAACATGTAATCGACCCTGAAGAAGCAAATGAAAATTCCATTTTTATTTTTGATGATGTCGCTTTGGAGAACCAGGATATTATACGCAAGTTTTTCTCCATGGGGAGACACAAACACCTCGATTGTTTTTATCTTACACAAACGTATACGAGAATACCAAAACATCTCATTAGAGATAATGTTAATTTTGTTATACTTTTTAATCAAGACGATCTTAATTTAAAACACGTTTATAACGATCATCTAAGTTCACCTGATATTCCATTCCAAACATTTAAAGACATGTGTTATTTGTGCTGGAAGGATGATCCCCACGAATTCATTGTAATTGATAAGACATCACCTAGTTCTTCAGGACGGTACAGAAAGGGTTTCGATTCATTTATAATTTTATAAAAAGAAGAGCGTAACTGATATTAAAATCAGTTTTAAATATGAAGCGTTCGATACTGCAAGATATCGTTACAACAAGTAAACATTTGCGAAAAAAATTCAAAAATCTCCGTGAAGAACTTAATCAGTCTGACGAAGATTTCAAAAGGACTTTGAAACCTATAACTGAACCTCTTTACCAGTTAACTTCTCATTTAATGAAATCTTCTTCTAAAGAGGAGCCATTGGAGGAGGATTTGATTAGCAAAAGTGTAAAAAAAGAAAGTGAAGATAATTTCATAAACGGAACTGAAACTTCTTACGCCCAACTGGAGCAAGGTCCTTCTACATCGACCCCTATTCGGCATAAACAGCCTTCAATAGAAAAAAGATTTGGATCAGATGACGATAATGATGATGACAGTGAAGAATCAAAAGAGGAGAAAACAAAGTTAACTCCCTCTCGAATGCAGGAAATATTAAAATCAACTCCAGAAGGTAGAAGAATATTACAAGCCCGATTACAACTCTTCCAATTAGGCTCACTGATATCTCCTTATATGGAAAAATATATTACCGGTGATACCGAGGATATGGATACGAGGTATGGTATTAGAATGCTCCCTCAAGGCGGTATGGCCATCGGAAATTCAAAAGTTACAGTTACAAAAGACGTCATCACTATTGGTGATGAAAAAAAGAAACAATATAAGAGTACTCCAGGTCTATACCAGTTATTATTTATGAAAGAGCCGAAAGGTTATAATCGGAAGGATTTAGACGTTTATAAGGAAATAGTAGATTTGACGAATACTCACAGACAACATTATAGTAAAGAAAAACCTTTAGCAGGTAATCGAGGATTAAAATACAAGAATATCATATCTCCCTTGTTTAAACCTAAGGAATCGTCATCATCCGGAGACAAATCCGGAAAAGGTTATAACTGGATGCGAGAAGGTGAAACTGTGTACGAACATTGGGATAATCCTAACGAATTAGTGGATCGTCTGAGACTTTTGATAGCATCGACATCGAGCGGTCACAGGGGGCATCAAAATGAGATAAATTCTATAATAGAGGAGCTCCGAGAAGCTAATATAATTTACTAGAATTTTGATTGTACGCAATAGTAACGCTATGTCCACTAACAAGTTCGGATCTCACATTCAGAAAAAACAACACCACCGACTTAAAAAAATAGAAGAAAAATTGAATCTTTTGAAGGGAGAAGCGAGATTTCAATTACTTCTCAAGGACTCTAATACCCTAGATGTAGGAAAAAGACGGATCGTTAATATAGCAACAGGTATAGCGGGGAATGATGTGCCCAGTAAATTTTATGTCGATACACTCGCAGTGTATTATACAGATTTAAAAAATTGGCCTGGGAGCTGGATTAACGGTAATCGTAAGCGACTAGTAAATTTTTCAGATCCAGTTGATGACAAAGACTTGTCAACTCGAGGATTCGTCGAAAAAACAGCACTTTGTATTCCCAAAAACAAATTTGGTGAAATAATTCACAATAAATACGATGCTAAATCCAGAACGATTTCAAACGTATCAGATCCTAAAGAGAAACAGGATGTTGTTACTTTGGACTACGCTCTGAAAAATTTTGTATCTAAGGATGGAAGGAGTAAAGGAAGCGATAGTAACTGAACTACATAAACCGACTCGTAAAAATTATCCCAGGAGGAAAACAATCTTAAAAGGAATCGATGATTTATGGCAAATAGATTTGGTAGAAGTTCAACCGTTAGCAAGATTCAATAGAGGTTTCAAATACCTATTAACTGTCATCGATTGCTTTTCGAAATACGCTTGGGCAGAACCGGTAAAAAACAAAACTGGACAATCCGTATCAACAGCTTTGAATAACATTTTCAAAAAAAGTTTGAGAAATCCGAAAAATATTCAAAGCGATAACGGAAAAGAGTTTTATAATTCATTTTTTCAAAACCTCATGACGAAAAGAGCTATTAATCACTACAGCACGTTCACTACAAAAAAAGCTGCTATAGTCGAGCGATTCAATCGTACTCTCAAAACAATGATGTGGCGTGCCTTTAGTCTCCGAGGGAGTTACAAATACCTAGATATCTTACCGAAGATTTTAGAAAAGTACAATCATTCTGTTCACAGGACTACTGGTTATAAACCAATTGACGTCAAGTCTTCACAAGATGAGCAAATAATTACAGATAAATTATATTCGCCGACTACTAGAGGAGTAAATAATAAACACAAATACAAAGTCGGCGACTTTGTGAGAATATCAAAGTTCAAAAGTATTTTTGCGAAAGGTTACACTCCTAATTGGTCTGCTGAGATATTTAAAATTGTCAAGATTAATAAAACAAGGCCTACCACTTACATTCTTGAAGACATGAAAGGTCAACCTATTTTAGGATCCTTTTACGAACCAGAGATAAACAAAACAAAACATCCTAACGTTTATTTAGTAGAAAAAGTATTAAAAAAGAAAGGAAATAAATTATATATCAAATGGTTGGGCTTAAATGAAAAAACTTGGATTCATAAAAACGATGTACTTTAGAAGAATTAACAAAAATATATCCGATAGCAAATAGTGGACCGATCGAGTATGGCGTGGAAAAATTTTATAAGTGTTATGGGTATAATTTTTCTTATTTAATTGTTTTATTAATAATTTTTTTGATAAATTAACTTTGTGCTTATTAATAATAGGTGGTGTAATAGACCCCGATTACAGAGGCACCATTAAAGTTATTTTATGTAATCATCACAAAGAAGATTACCACATTAAAAGAGGGAACAAAATCGCTCAACTTATTTTGGAAAAATGCAACTTACACATCCCAGCACTTCATATAGACTTCAACGAAGAACTACCTCCAGACCTCGATGTCGTATTTAACCAGCCAAATAATGAAAGAAACGAAGGAGGATTCGGATCGACAGGAAAATAAAAAAATATTTGTTTTATATTTGTAGAAATAAAAATATATCGGATAGCAAAACATTTTATCTTCTTTTTTTATGTTTTATTTCAATTAATCTACATCTTAGCATTGTTACGTAACTCTATCATTAAACGAGAATCTGCATCGAGATCAAGGTTAGCAAGCGATGGAGAGGGAGTGAGAATGAGAGGGGGGACCAGGCTATAAAAGCGGGGTACCATCAGGACGGCATGGTGCTTGGTGCCTCAAAACTAATATATGATTAAGAAATCTAAATCAAAAACTTTAATAATATCCTATAAATAAGAAATCTGAATCAAAAACTTAAGTAATATCATTAACTTATCTTATCTAATAATATCCTATAAATAAGAAATCTGTATCAAAAACAATATCATTAACTTATCTTATCTCAAACTAATCTATGAATAAGAAATCTAAATCAAAAACTTAAATAATATTCTATAAATAAGAAATCTTAAACAATCCTATACATAGGAAAATATCAAACCTTAAGAAATCTCAAACTAACCTATGAATAAGATATCTTAAACTTACTCCTATAATAGAATGGCCGTGTTCTGGCGCGAAGCGCCAGAACCGGCCATTCTATACTACTTATTTGTAAACACCTACCAGTAGCGGAAAATTACCCAGTGATTTGGGACGCGTTACAGAAACGTTACAATGACCCTAGAGCTCAAGCAGATACCTATTTAGAGCAAATTTTTGAATTCAAACCATTAAAGTCAGAATTAAGGTGGAGTTTAAGCTCAGTATTGGATAAATTTTGTGGGCCCATAACAGCCCTTAAAAGATTAAACACCGGAAATTGGGCTAATTTGATATTTTTAAATCGTGATTTGAAAATTTTAGACCCCATTTCCCGTCGGGCGTTCGAAGCCGCGGTTTGCGAAAAGGATATTCCTACTTATGAGGATTTCGTAACTTTCGTCGAAAGACAAATTAAAACCCTTCCTTGGGAATATAACTCATCAACGACCAGATCGGAAAAACCGATAAAGGATTGCAGACCAAAGGTTTTCGTTGCTCAGTTGGGAGGAAGTACTAGCGATGGTTTTGATAAAACTACAAATTGCTTGAAATGCAATCAAAGATCTCATAAGTTAGTTGATTGTAAAGGATTTTTAAAAATGACTCCTTGGGATAGGTTTCGTTTTATTAAACAAAAGGCATGTAGTTTAAAGTGTTTTTCTTCTAACCATTTAGCGCCTAATTGTAAAAAATTGTCCATGTTCGCAATGTAATAAGCCCCATCATTCCCTGTTACATTTTGAGTTTTCAAAGAATCCCTCATACCGTGTAAATTCGGGTGCGGAAGGTCAGCAGAATAACAGTTACTTGAAGCGACAAAAAGCTTAGTAATTTTTTTTTATTAGCTGCTCAAGGTAATAAATTTAAAATAACACTATTATTTACGTCTTTTTCTTAATATCTGCTAACATATTTTTTATCTTTGATGAAATATAGTAAGTCCAAAAATGAGCAAGTCTCCAGATAATCTGATAAATTGTTAATATCATCTGACAGTAATTAATAATAAATAAATATCCTTGCAAGGGCAAACCATATAAAATACGTCTTAAAATAATTTTGAATTAAACTAAATAGTTGTATACATTTAATGAAGCTAAGCTGCTACATAATCTTTCTGAAAAAGAAGCTTTTCTTCTTTGCCTCTGGATTGGAAAAACTAAATTAAATAAGACAGTTAATTTTAAGTCAAAAACAAAAGCATAACAAAAAGAGGGAGACAAACGTTCACATTTAAAGAAAATCTGACAATAATGTATATTGTTGTTAGGGCATAATTTAATTATAATAAAATATAACACACTAAATTATTATACTAAAAATTCATATTAATTAATTAAAGTTAATTATATTAAAAAATTAAGTAATTATGAATTGAGAAAAAAATAAATTATTTAAATCAGTATAACAGTGGACACTTTTTTTTTTTTTTTTTAGTAGCCCCTATAAACTTACAGATAATTATAGATCCTCAGGCGAATCTATTTACAAATTATTTTTGTATTTCCTGTAGCATCGCTACATCATATACGGGTTTTGGTATTTTATCAAAACCATATAATGAATAAACAAGTATAATGATAATGATAATACATTATACTTTACTGGACTGAACTGACTAATAAAGGTGATAGGGCTTACCTTTTTGATCAACCTTAAAACTAACTTACTAATTACTATACTAATTATTAACCTAATTTTTCCCCGACAGTCTGTTACCATCGATGCAGGAGGGGTGGTGGGGCCATAGTGTTAAACACTGGGTTTGTCAGGTGCTGCAACGAGTCAAAAAACTTAATGTGTCTCCGGCGGATGAACTCACCCACCGACGGCACACCAAGCAACGGGTGCAGGTCAGCGTTCTTCAACCTCTTGAAAGAGGTATGTCGGACCACTTTTCGCATGATTCCATTCTGGAAGTGTGGGAGACAATTGGCTGTATTGTCAGTCAAGTGGGTAAATAGCGGGGCACCGTACAGCAGAGCTGGCCGGAGGACACATTTATATATCATCAATTTAAGACGAAGCGACAGGCTAGGTGAAGTTAGCAAGTGCGATAGCCGGTAAGACCTTTGTCGTACTTTTTATATTTTATTACTAATGAAGAAGAAATGGAGATGCCTATCCAGTTTTATACCCAAATACAGTGGACACTATTAATGTGCGGTCTTTAAGTAGCGAAGCAAGCTCCGTATATTCATCAGGTAAGACTTTCCTTATTCATTTGGTTATGCTCAACTTCATGATTAAAGCTAACATATTTTCTTTGTTCAATATGACCGTGATTTTGATAATTTTGAATTGAACTACATAGTTGTATATATTTAAATGAAGTTATCCAGCTACATAATCATTCTGAGAAATAAGCTTTTCTTCTTTGCCAATAAATCTTTGGATTTAAAAAACTAAATCAAATCAGGCAATTAATTTTTAAATTTCAGAAACAAAACATTCAGTCATTCTGCATTGCTCAGCTAGTCAAACATAGAAAATAGCGTCGTTTGAGAGGGAAAAAGCTCTACTTACCATACCTACCGAATAGGTTCTTCTACATAGAGGAAAAACTTGTAAGAATTTCCCTGACAAAAAAGGATCCTCCTGTCTTTCCTTCGACGTTTGATTTCAAATCTGAGAGCTTTCAAAAAATCCCCGGTCTCATCATTGAATAATATCTCAATCCCGTAAAAAATATAGATGATGAATTAATTAATTTGTCTAAACCTCCCTTGTCATTTTTCTTAAACCATCAATAAGCACACTCGGTGTCCTCATGTAACCGATTAAGAAATACAATCGTTCATTTTAATTTAATTTTAATTTTATTTAATCGAGTTTTAGACTATTTCGCCACGGTTAAAGTGTTCCAACATCATTTATTGTTTGTGTGCGAAAAAAATCAACCGTCAATATATGGAGAGGCGTCATAAAACACAATCTTAATATTAAACCATACATCTACAAGTTTCCTTTCATTGGGCTTATCCAAGTACATGCCGATTAGGTAGAATGCGGCTAAATACAAATACATTTTGATCGTAGAGACAACAAAAGTATACATTTTAATTTAAATGGAAATAAATTAGAATTACCATGCGATTGTTGTCCAAACAAAAATTAGCACACGTTTAAAAATATCATTTTCTCCAATCATAAATAGAGCTATACTAGCAAAAAAGTAGTCTAGAGCAGAGTATGTCAAAACGTTGGACATTAATAAATTTATGCAGTGGTTAGTTAATAACTCCTTTTATCAACCTAAGCCGACTGTAACAAAACAGCGTTGAGTATGTACCATTCCGAGAGATTAGATTACCAGCACCGACTGGTATCTGCACTTCCTAGACGGCTGGAAGAGGATAAACGCGTGCCTTTGACATCAGCATTGAAACAATAAAAAAAATAAGAACACATGTTGTAACAAAACGAGGAAGGTTATCTCGTAGGTGTGTAAGCTTCGATTGAAGATACGGAGATACCTGTGAGAAATAGTGAGTGTTCTAAAGGAGGAAACATAGACGGATCTTAGGAAAGGACTGTATTAAAGGTAACTCAAGCAAATTCACTTGGTGTGGGGGACATTAATCCCCATGGGAGCTTAGGACATTCAATTATTATATCAATATACAATGAGCATTATGTGTTATAGAAATTGTTTAAAATGAGTTATTAACTTTAATAAATCAGTAGTTTTGGCGTAGAAAAAGGAGTTTATGTATCGTTTTTATTTGTATATTTCCCAACCAATTCACCCGGTTATAAATTGGTGCAGGCTAGCTGATAAGTCTTCCATAATTCTTTCCAGGTTCCTAACTTCCCGTTCCCTGATTTCTCAACCTCTTCCAAAGGAAAATTTCCTATTTCCCGGGAGGCATGGGGGTGTTACAGTTGTGTCAGGTGTGGGGTGGTTGCAATAAAACCACAAATTAAATTTACGCTCCAAAATGGCTACAGAAGAGTTAAAAAGGAAGCTGGAAGAGACGTTGGTTAGGAATGACAAATTTAAATTAAAAGAGGCCGAGCTTCAACAAAAGATTGAAGAGCTGCAGGCTCAGCTGGCGAGTGAAACGAAACCGGTCATTAAACCGAATCGAAAGGACCTATCCTGGCAGTCTTTAGCTAAGCCTTGGAGGGGGGGGGGCGAGGCCACAGCCAGGCCGGTGGAGGAGTTTTTAGAATACCTGGTGGAAGTAGCGGATTGCGGATCATGGGATGATGTAGATAGAGTACGGATATGCCGGTTAAAGCTACAGGGCCAAGCGGCTACGTTCGTCCGAGGTACGGAGGAACTAAAAGGGGGGGTGACGTTCGGGGATCTCTGCAAAGCCTTAAAAGAGCAATTTGGTGACCCCAACACGTTCGAGTATTATGAAAGGGTGTTGCAAGACTTGAGCCAACATTCTAAGGAGAAAATACAGGAGTTCGCAGACAGATGCATTGTGGTGGGCGGAAAAATGAGCAGACCGGCCCTGAGTGTGGAAGAAAAGGTATGGTGGACAAATGAGGTGGACCGAAAGGAATTAGGGACGTTCAAACGGGGTCTGCTGGGGGAAGTTGGCAAACAAGTCGTGTTCGGCCGGCCAAGGACGTTAAAGGAAGCTGTGCGAATGGCTTTAGAGTTAGAACAAGCTCTGCAAGAGCATCAGGGAGGGAAGCAGGTATATGTGGTATGGGAACCAGAGGTGGATTCAGCAGGAAAGCAACGAGAAGCGCAAAGCCCGGCGTGTGTATGCGCGGCGTACCGACAGCCAAATAACCGAGGAAGAGAAGGCGAGACACAACTGACATTGGCAGAAATACAATGCTATCGTTGTGCCAAAAAGGGGCACATAGCAAGGAATTGTCCTGGCCAACGAAGCCTGCCTCCAAAGACTGGACGAAGGCCGGACGGCCCTAGGGTTTGCTACTGTTGTGGGCAACCAGGCCACTACTCGTCCCATTGCAAATCTCCCGCTATGAAAGAGAGTGACCCAAAAGGCCTAGGTCCTTCCCAAAAACCCGGGACGGACCGTTGTTGAACAACGAGGGTGGCCAGTGGCTATTGCCGACTATAACGCGGCAAGGGGGAGACGGGTTGAGTCTGGAAATAGAATTATCGGGGTGGATACGGCGGTTGCTAGTCGACACGGGAGCCCAGATTTCCGTACTCAAGGAGGCAATACCGGATGTGAGGATAGCACAATCGGAAGTAAGGGCCAGAGGGGTGACCGGTCAGTCTCTACAGATATTGGGCGAACAACAGCTAACGTGCCGGGTAGAGTATCAGGAAATAGAGCATAGCTTCACAATCGCTGCCTTGGATACATCCTTCGATGGGCTACTAGGGCTAGACTTGATGAAGAAACTAGCGATACAATTAAATACAGAGACTGGGGCGGTACGGATCGGTAAACGAGTGAAAGTTAGGTGCGTAGGCCACGAGCGAACGGAGGCGCAGGGGGTTACGCAGAAAGCAGACCCTCAGGCAGAGATCATAATCTCAAGGGAGAACGCTGATAGTAAAAATAGGGAAGAAGAAGGCGACGGAGAAGGGCGAAGCACTCCCAAGCGACGAAAAGGGAGACCGAACCGAAGGAAAGAGTACCGGAGGGACCAAGGACTGACGGAGCGAGAGCCGGATCCGGGAGAGCCAGGGGAATGCCAAGTAAAAGCCGCGAAAAGATATGTGATTCCGAAGTACGCGGAAGCAATTGTAGCAGGGGTAGTGGACTTGGTAGATGATGAAGAAGTGATCATAGAACCCGAGGTTCAACCACAAAAGGGACTGAGAACCGGCAGAGTAGTGGACAGAGTGAGCGACGGAAGAGTGAAAATTAGAGTAGTGAATCTAGCAGGGGAGCGAATTGTAATTGACCGGGGGCAAACGCTAGGAATGGCAACGAGGGCTCAGGTAAACGACCAGGTTGGGACGGTGGTAGGAGCAGTAAAGCAACAGCAGGGGGAAGCCCATGAGAAGCGTAATTGGGACAAGGAACTCGGCCACTTGCAGCCATGCGACCAAGAGATGATCGAGGAAGTGCTTAACCAGTATAGGGCACTGTTCGATCCACCGGACGAGAGAGGATGCACCCTGGGAGTGGAACACACGATCGAGACAGGCGAGGCAGTGCCGGTGGCCAAAAGACCATACCCGGTACCCTTCCACCAGAGGCCAGTTGTGAAACAGCATATACAGGAAATGCTGGACAACGGCGTGATCCAACCATCGTCCAGCCCGTGGTCGGCACCCTTTGTACTGGTCAAGAAGAAATCAGAAAACGGGGAAACCAAGTTTCGGTTTTGCACTGATTTTTGGGGTCTTAACGCGGTCACCAAGGTGGAAGTGTGCCCGCTACCACTAATCCAGGAGACGTTGAAACAGTTGGGGAGGAGTCGTTATTTCACGACTATCGACTTAGCTAGTGGGTACCACCAGATATCTGTAGCAGAGAAAGACCAGGAAAAAACGGCATTCACTACTGGCGATGGCCATTATGAATATAGAAGGATGGCCTTTGGGCTGGCGGGGGCGCCCACGACCTTTCAGAAGCTGATGGATTGCCTGTTAAGCAGGATAAAGGGAGTGGAATGCTATGTGTATCTCGACGATGTAATCGTGTACAGCGCGACAATCGAGGAGCAGGCACAGAGGATCGGGAACGTGTTAAGGAAATTACAAGAGGCAAACTTAAAAATTAACCGAGAAAAGTGTCGATTTGTGCGAAAGGAAGTTGCCTACCTGGGCCACGTAGTAAGCGAGGACGGAGTAAGGACGGACCCGGCAAAGGTAGAGGCCGTGAAGAGTTATCCCAGACCAACGAATGTGAAGGAGGTAAGATCGTTCCTTGGGCTGGCGGTGTATTACCGACGGTTTGTGGATAAGTTCGCAGAGATTGCGCAACCAATTATGGTACTCACTAAAAAGAATGTCACATACAAGTGGACGCAAGAAGCGGAAGATGCGTTCAACGAATTGAAGACGAACTTAATGTCAGATCGTGTCCGGATATACCCGGACTTTCGGGATCCACTCATCTTAGCAACCGACGCTTCCTCGATCGCCCTTGGAGCAGTGCTGTCGCAGGTCCACGACGGGGTAGAAAGACCGATATGTTACGCCAGCCGACAGTTGAGAGGACCGGAAAGGAACTACTCAGCCACGGAACTGGAGTTATTGGCGGTGATATGGGCCACCCGACAGTTCAGGTGTTATCTACTGGGACGAGAGTTCAAGTTAATAACAGATCACTCGGCCCTGAAATGGATGTTGAGCTTAAGAGAAACCTCATACAGGTTGATGCGGTGGACCTTGAGACTCCAAGAGTTTAACTACGAGGTAGAAAATAAGGCGGGTAAAAAGCATACCAATGCAGATGCCTTGAGTAGGGCGGTACGAGGTGTAAGGATGAGGACCCCGGGTTTCAGCGAGGTACTATTGCGTGCAGCGCAACAAAAGGACGCCTGGTGCAAGGCCATTGCACAACAGCCAGACCAGGGGACCAAAGATGCGAGGGGGATGTTATACAGGACCAACGGCAGCCCCGACGTGGGAACTTGGAAGTTGGCTGTACCGGAGGAGTTAAGAGAAGCCGTAATGCGGCAGTGACATGAGGCCCGGTGGGCTGGACATCCGGGTATTGAGAGAACGACGTTGTTGGTAAAGGAGGGATTTTACTGGCCAAACATAAATACGGATATAAAAGAGTTCGTAACCCAGTGTGACAGCTGCCAGCGAAGGAAGTCTCCAACGGGCTTGAAAGTTCCACTGGAAGCTCCTTTCTTCCCTACCCGACCATTCGAGCAAATCTCGATGGATATTGTTGGTCCCCTACCAAGAAGCGGACGCGGGTATAAATACATGCTAACCATGATCAATAATTTCACTAGGTATGCCGAGGCCATTCCCCTGAAAGAGATTACGGCAGAAGAAACGGCCAGGGCTTTCGTGGAAGGAGTAGTGACTCGGCATGGAGCCCCGGAGAGGCTGGTAACGGATCAAGGAAGGAATTTCAGATCTTCCTTGATGAAGAACACGTGTAGGTTGCTGGGAACCAACAAGATACAGACCACTACTCCATACCACCCGGAAGGAAATGGAATGGTGGAGAGGTTGCACCGGACGCTAGTGGAGGCGTCTGCTTATTACGTGCGACAAGATGGACGGGATTGGGATTGTTGGGTACCTTACGTGTTGATGGCCTATCGGGCTATTCCTCACTCGTCAACAGGATACTCGCCGAATTACCTCTTGTATGGGCGAGAAGTACAGACACCGATGGAATGTAAAATCACGCCAGTGGATGGGGAAGCCCCAGTAGAAGAGTCGGTAATACGGCTTCATGAAAGGCTGAATCAGGCCTATGAGGAGGCATCCCAAAGGATGGAGAAGGCCTGGGCCCGTCGGACAGTGCAATGCAACAAGGCGCGGAAACCCAGAGAATTGAAGGTGGGAGAGTATGCTTTTCTGCATGTGCCGGTGATCAAACCGGGACATTGCAAGAAGTTCCATCGGCCATGGACCGGACCACATGAGGTGATCAAAAAGATTTCTCCGGTCACGTACAAGTTGCAATTACAATTTGGACGGCAGTTGGTTGTCCACATCAACCGTCTGAAACCGGCGGTAGGTAATTACCTAGAGGAAGAGGAGAGCGACGAGGAGAGTGAACTGGAAGAACGATTGACTCCAGAAATGGAGGAGGTCAGTGAGGAAGAGATGGAGCCTTGGGAGGAATATAGCTACGAAGACGGGGACGACGAAGTGAAGGAAAGGGAGGAAAGTGCCGAAGTAGAGGCGTTACCTGGACCCAGTCAGGAAAGGGTGACCGCAACGCCTCCCTCGCTAAGAAGATCACCGGGTATCCCCGACTGGGTTACTCCCCCGTGGATGCGGGAAAATACCCACGATCCCAGTAGCCTAGAGCCAATAGGAAGGGCTGGGGAAATGACTCCCAGAACCAGTTCAGAAGAAGAAGAAGCAGAAGAAGAAAGGGGAGGAGGAGACCGCCCGGAGAAACAAAGGCCGGGACGGCTATGGGAAAAGAGGAAGGAAGCGAGAGAGAGGGCCAGGCGCAATATTCGACGAGAAGCAATATACGAAGAACATGGAGAGGACATAATAAGATAGAACGAGGGAAATGCATAACTAAAAAGGTTCTTCCATACGAAACATCCCCAAGTGTGTTGTTGTACACGTATAAATCTTTATGGAAGCCTAGAAAGAAAGACTCATCTTCGCCTTACGCTGTTATCTTAAAGAAGCTCGTTAATTCTGTGAAAACAGGGCATTGCATTTGGTGGGATATTTTTTTAATACCAACTACGGCGTATTCAATTTACTTATTGCTTTATTTCGCTGTATTATACAGAGACACCCAGAGAATTTCTCCCGGTTTTGAATTCCGGCTCTGCTACCCTCTTTAAATTATATAACGATAAAAAAATGTATTACGGTCAGGATATGTATAATAAAATAGAAAAAAGTCTAAATCAAAGTTATGTAACTAGCTATCTCGCGTTTGAACTGCCTTTTCATTAGAAATAATTATAATTCTTCAAATATTCACGAACTAGGTGATTTGGCCTATAAACTTCTATTGAGAGATTTAACTTATTTATTTTATTCTAAAGTCATCAATACGTTTCGAGGAAAATATGTAATATCAGCAAAGATGCGGTGGGACTTTAGATTAGTTGAACATTTGTGCTACCAGGTAGCAGCAGCAGCAGGAGGGTATCGGGGCCGCGAGCGATGGCATGCCGTCGCTTGGGCATTTTTATTCTCGCCCTAATTCTATTTCATTATAAATATTTATGATAATTCGACAATTAGATGAATGGTATCGGTTGGATGGGATGGATGTTCCCGGTACTTTAAAGTTTTTCTATGACGCTGGTATATGTCAAAGCCTTTTCACCTCCCTGAGTTATTGTTTGTCATGGCGTCAACCCTAGGAGAAATTTCCAATATATGTAGTTCAGTGTCAGCAGTCGAAGTATACACATCTCTGCTGCCAGTGTTTTCCCGCCATCATCTTTTGCCACAATCTTATGTGGCCCCAAGGTACATTTTTATATCAGATTTTTGTGATAGTGTTGTTGTGTCAGTGCTTTCGTGTATGGAGACGGCACCCCAGTAAAATATTTTGCTGTTTTTGACTATTTTAATTTTCGGAAGTATGGAGATGGAGATGGAGACCGATAGCTCACGGAAGCGGTCGGCTTCACTGACAAAGGAATTGGAAAGTGAAGAGGATTTCACTTTTCCGAGAATCACAGTGAAGGTACAAAGGCCTACAAAGGCAAAAACCCGACAAAGGTCGGAAATAAATTTCAGGCTTTGGCCACTGAGTCACCGGAAAGCTCTAATCCTGTGACTCAGGCACCAAAGAAGCCGCCGCCAGTTGTTGTTTCTGGAGAGACGACTACAGATTTAACCCAGCTGCTCAAGAGAGCAAATATAAATAGTATCGCCCTCAGGAAGACGAAGGAGGGCGTAACTATTTACCCCGAGCTCGAGGAGGAAAGAGCGAAAATTTTGAAACTGCTCCAGGCCGGTGGAAAGGAATTCCACACTTTCGCCCCGAAAGGCGGCACCAAGAATAAGAAATAGCTTATTCTTGGCTTGGATGTCCAGGAGGACATTGAAGAAATTAGATCTACGATAGTGGATGTTTTACCAGGAGTCGTTGATGTGAGAAGACTCCAAAAAAGTGACCCAACAGGACGAAAGGAAGATATTTCGCCAGTCCTAGTAACAGCTAATGCGAGCGTCACCCTGAACGCCATGAAAAAGGTACGGCCATCAACCACGTCACAGTTCGTGTAGTGACGTTCAAGAAACAGAGAGGCGCCCCTCAATGCTTTAGATGTCAAGAGTTCGGCCACACAAAGAACCACTGTGGCAAGAAAACAAAATGTGTGAGATGTGCAGGACCTCACGAGGTGGCGCTGTGCCCCAGAAACGAGACGGCCCCGCTAAAGTGTTCGAACTGCGGCGAGGCACATCCCGCCTCCTACAGAGGCTGCGAGAAGAGAAAACAGCTCCTAGCCAGAGTGAGGCCAGTTCACGACAGAGTGCAGCCCCGGCAGAAGAGACAACGCCTAGACGAACCACACCTGAGACCTGCTTCACCACCATCTGTAAACGCCTGGCAGAACCCGCTTTTTAAGCTAGTTCAGGCCAGTAATGAAGAAACGCCTCACACCACCACGTCGAAAGCTGCCCCCTCCACGTCGAGAACTTCCCCCAGAACTTCGCACGACACTCCGGAAAATAACAATTGTGAGTACCTAGATCCTAGGCTAAAGTTTCTTGCAAACGACCAGCGTCAAGACCTTCAATGCGCACCGAAATGGGTAACTGCCCTAGTAGACTTCTGTAGCCAAGTGCTCTTGACTATAATATCTGGTAAACATCAACAATGGTAAATTACCAAGTTTTAAATTTTAACGTTGATGGTCTCCTGACCAAAATTAATGAGGTAGAAGTGATGCTAGCGCTGGGAGACTCCTGTTCAGAACGCCGTTTACGGTCGACACCACCAGACTTTTACTTTTCGACATAGAGGTAATCCACAAGCTACCTCGACGATTGACTTACTACTGACAAAACAACCCCACCGTATCACTAGTTGCACCGCCCTTGACTTCATTACTTCTGACCACAGGCCAGTACTGTATGCGGTGGTTGGTAAAGTGGCGACCCCTCGCCCCACGAGATACGACTACCGTCGTGCCGACTGGGATCTGTACCGGTCGCAAATTTACCATAACCTGCATGCGGTGCCAGTTCTCCGCACGAAAGAGGAAGTAGATCTTCAACTAACTTTAATAACTGATGTGATCATAGAGGCAGAACTTGGTATGTGCACTACGTGCAATGCTCAGAGCAGTTCCCAGGCGCCTAAAGCAGCCCATTACCGCTGCGTAGTACTGAGTAGCATACTGGCATGCCAGAAACCTACTAGGCTAACTCGAAGCTACAACGCCTTCTCAGTCATGTCGGCCGACACAAAGGGGGTGGCCGACACCGAGGCGCAGGCGGAGCATCGTGTAACCTCCGGCCCCGCCGTCTGTGAACAGGCAACCTCCAAAGAGGATCCTGCCACCAAGCCCACGGACGCAGCGGCTAACCTGCTCCTCTCCCGGCGTCCCCTTGAGGGAGGAACCCAACTCCCCCGTTTTGAGGTGCCCATCCGGCGCCACCGGTCCTCAGCTCCTGGGTAATCGGAGTTATTTCGAGGGGAGTAGACGTACCGAAGAGCGGCCTATAGTATACTCCCCTAGTGATGTCCGCCTGCGCTACAAGAGAACGACCATCGAGAAGACGGCCTCCCTTGGGGCATTTGGATGTTCTGGTAATCACTCACCCAGTGGTGTTGCAACCTTACGGTTGGGCGATGAGGTTTCCATTCCACCACGCCATTCACCTCCACCGTTAGCCGTTTCCGGACTAGCAGGAGAGCCCAGCCCGAACCAAGACAAGTCAAGGATGCGGGTGGAAGCGCTGGCACACTGGGGCTCACCTCCTGTACTTAAAAAAGTATTTAAACAGTTGGCTCCCCAATACCTTTGCAATCCAAACCGCACCCAGAGACAGGCCCAGGTCGGGGTGTGCGGCAGGCTAGTGAAAGCCTACCACCGTTGAGCACTCCAACCAGCCGGAACGCCCAGCCCGCACGTGGAGACTCGCCTCTGGTCGTAGCTATAAAGCGCCGGCGCACTGGGGCTCACCGCCTGTACTTAAAAAGTATTTAAACAGTCGGCTTCCCAATACCATTGCTGTACAGCTCGTACACAGAAACGTCCCCGGACGTGGTGGTGGGCTATGGGGTGGGGAGCACCCGGCCCGCAGGACGGGCGTTGCCCCAGCCCCACGAGGCGGGCCTGATCATAGAGGCAGCAAACACTGCGATCCCGAAGTACACTCCCATGCCACCGTCTCTGTGAACACCTCCAGACCACATTCTTAAAATTATTGCCTTGCGCCATACTTGGAAAAATAGATAGTATAGGACGAGAGATCAGCAAGCCAAGGTCGTTGTAATTCTCTCACAACGCAAATCCGGGGCTTGATGAAACTCTGGAAAACAGTGCAGTGGCATGAGAAACTTCGTAGCACTCACGGAGATCACAGAAAGTTTTGTAAGTTGTTGAAGACTACCAAAGGCAAGACAGCCACTGTCCGTCTTCACGAAGGCGACAATGTTCTGACTGCTGAGCAACAGGCAACAAAACTGGCCGACCATTACGCTAGGGATATTACGGCTAGGACGGGATACTACCACATGCCTCCTCCGGTAGATGCTGAACAGAACCACATGTTTGCATCACCGAAGCAGCTCAAGGCGATTCTTCGCCGGTGTCAGGGAAACCGAGCACCAGGGCACGACGGGATACAAACAGTGCTGCTCAAACAAATCCCGAGGAGAGGGATAGTACAATTAGCAAACTTATACAACTCTTGTATAAGATTGCGGTACTTTCCTGACACATGGAAACAAGCAATCTTGTTCCCATTACTAAAGCCAGCCAAGAGCGGAGATCACCCAGCCCACTACCACCCGATCAGTCTGCTACCACAGATGGGGAAAATCCTTGAGAAAATTCTTTTGGATTATCTCAAAGATTACTGCTCGGAAAACGACATCATTCCGCCAGAGCAGACTGTAGTTCCAATCCAGTATGAGTGCAGAGCACCCCCTTCTGAAGGTGCAGTCAGAAGTTAGCCATAACATGAATAGAAACATAGCCACGGCTATGATTTCCATTGATTGCACCCAAGCATTCGACTCGGTGTCTCACGGGACACTGGGTCAAATGCTCTGCGACCGGGAATGCCCGGAACAACTGTATTCAATTCTGGATAGCATCCTGAAAAACAGATCGCTGCGGGTGCGGGTGGGTGTAAGTTTCTCCGAAGCTGTGCCACTGACCTGTGGAGTACCCCAAGGTGCCGTCTTATCCCCTGTACTATTCAACGTATACACGTCTGTGATTGTTGGAGCTTGGTACAAAAATACCACAGTTACTGCTTTCGCAGATGACATAGCGGTGTACAGTAGTAGCATGAGTGCCAAGGTAGCTCTAAGACAGGCTGTAGCAGCCTGTAACCAGATCAGTGAGAGATTGGGGAGACTCAATATCTCTGTAAACCTGGGTAAGACTGACTGTGTAATTTTCTCTTTTCAAAAGGGAAAAAGCCCGCTCCCTACTAGTTACATAGTAGGAACGGAGGAAAATTCACAAGCCAACAACCTAGTATATCTGGGAATTAAAATGTACAGACACCTCCATTTTAGTAACCATTTTGCGAAGAAGTTGAAGGATACACGCATGAAGTCTTACCGGCTTACGCACTTATTGACTTCCCCCAATCTATCACTACGTCTCAAGCTACTGATTTACAAGGGCATACTCAGGCCTACTCTGCTGTATGGTGTACCGCTATTTCGTTATCTGGCGTATACGACAGCTAAGAAACTCCAACGATTCCAAAACGGTTCGACTTATTACAATATCTAACGAACCCGGTGTTTAGCACTATAACCCCCGCTTCGATCCCCCATCAATGGCAGGACGCTGTCGCGGCTGGAACACTCTAGTCCTAGGTTCTAGGTAGAGATTTAGTTGGTTTTGTTTAGTTTGTTTTTGTTTTGTTTTTTTTTGTTCCTAGCGTTTAGTGTTTGGTGTCGGTGACAAATAGAAAGTGAGACTCATCACCTAGTGTGAATATAAGACTGAGTACTATTAACAAGATCAAAAAACATTTATTGTATTATGCACTCCTCCAAATGCATTTAAATGCAGGAAGAGGAGAAATTTGTAAGTTGATTATTATTTTGTTATTTTTCTTTTGTACATTGTATTTTGTTTGAGGTTTTAAAATTAAAAAAAAAAAAAAAAAAAAAAAATGTATCAGTTAACTCTGGTCTCCCTTCAAAGCGAACAAATCTTTCGCCTTTTACTAAAGATTTCCGTGGAGGGGGACTTTTGATGAGTCTATAATCAATTTTTTGTCAGAACTCCGCCCTCGGGTGGGGTCATAAATTCTTATTATCTCGCCTCATTCGAATGAACATACATGCGCCTGCCCACCCGGGGCATCGGCATGTAACCGATTAAGAAATACAATCGTTCATTGCGATTAATTTTAATTTTATTTAATCGAATTTTAGACTATTTCGCCACGGTTAAAGTGTTCCAACATCATTTATTGTTTGTGTGCGAAAAAAATCAACCGTCAATATATGGAGAGGCGTCATAAAACACAATCTTAATATTAAACCATACATCTACAAGTTTCCTTCCATTGGGCTTATCCGAATGCATGCCGATTAGGTAGAATGCGACTAAATACAAATTCATTTTGATCGTAGAGACAACAAAAGTATACATTTTAATTTAAATGGAAATAAATTACAATTACCATGCGATTGTTGTCCAAACAAAAATTAGCACACGTTTAAAAATATCATTTTCTCCAATCATAAATAGAGCTATACTAGCAAAAAAGTAGTCTAGAACAGAGTATGTCAAAACGTTGGACATTAATAAATTTATGCAGCGGTTAGTTAATAACTCATTTTATCAACCAAGAAACTCTACTACAAAAGTTTTTCTATAGACGTTTTTGTCACAGGTTTACTGTATAATACATAAGTCTGCCAAATCCCTTTTATTCGGAGTGAGCAGGTATTAGCGGTGGTAATAGATTCTTCGATCTTAAGGGTTCGGTAGGAATATGTGCCGTTATGTTTATGCTCTGCCATTTGGAGTTTGTTAACCCGGAAAGGTTTACTCTAGCTTGGACAGTCAGTCTTCCGCTGATATTGTTATACCATCGTTTACACATTCCGGAGGAATTCCACTGTTCCAATATGAAAGTTAAAATGACTTTAGACGAGTCTGTAGGCAATCGGAGGGTAAAGAAGTGGAGGATCCGTTCATTTCCCCTTGCTAAGACGTATGATGTATCAATGCCTGTACGGTACGGCCAGGGAGTGAGTGTGGATAAACATCGTTTTGCGGCTGCTAAGAAATTTAGAATTCTACCGGCTACGGCTACCCCCTAGTGACATAATAAGATAGAACGAGGGAAATGCATAACTAAGAAGGTTCTTTCATACGAAACATCCCCAAGTGTGTTGTTGTACACGTATAAATCTTTATGGAAGCCTAGAAAGAAAGACTCATCTTCGCTTTACGCTGTTATCTTAAAGGAGCTCGTTAATTCTGTGAAAACAGGGCATTGCATTTGGTGGGATATTCTTTTAATACCGACTTCGGCGTATTCAATTTACTTATTGCTTTATTTCGCTGTATTTTACAGAGACACCCAGAGAATTTCTCCCGGTTTTGAATTCCGGCTCTGCTACCCTCTGTAAATTATATAACGATAAAAAAATGTATTCCGGTCAGGATATATATAATATAATAGAAAAAAGTCTAAATCCAAGTTATGTAACTAGCTATCTCGCGTTTGAACTACCTTTTCATCAGAAATAATTATAATTCTTCAAATATTCACGAACTAGGTGATTTGGCCTATAAACTTCTATTGAGTGATTTAACTTATTTATTTTATTCTAAAGGCATCAATACGTTTCGAGGAAAAGATGTAATATCAGCAAAGATGCGGCGGGATTTTAGATTAGTTGAACATTTGTGATACCAGGTAGCAGCAGCAACAGGAGGGTATCGGGGCCGCGAGCGATGGCATGCCGTCGCTTGGGCATTTTTATTCTCGCCCTAATTCTATTTCATAATGAATATTTATGATAATTCGACAATTAGATAAATGGTATCGGTTAGATGGGATGGATGTTCCCGGTACTTTAAAGTTTTTCTATGACGCTGGTATATGTCAAAGCCTATTCACCTTCCGGAGTTATTGTTTGTCATGGCGTCAACCCTAGGAGAAATTTCCAATATACAGTGGATTGCATTATGTGTATCTCAGTTTAGAGTTGAGGAAGTAATGAAAAGGACATAAAACGACGTTAATAGTCCATGAAATGTGGCCGGTTATCTATGTTATTTATTGCAGTCATGTAAAAAACAACAACATAAAAACATTACGTTTTACATCGTCATTTTTGCGTTTATATTTCTTTATTTGTACCATTGGGTTAAATATTGGGCAAGAAAAGTAAAATTTCTCATTTATTATAGTCCCCTATTAAATCGTATAATTTTTATATTAGAAAGGAAACATAAAATTATTTTTTCCACCTAAAACATTGTTGTTTTTCCAAACAATACAAAACATCAATAACTATTTTCAATTTCAATGTATTATTATTATTTTGTACCGGCATTTGTGCACCGCGGCCTCAGTGAGACCTATTGTGCGCCGTCCATGTCCCTGTCCTATATATGTGACAGGCCCACGGCCCTTGCAAATCTGAGGATACCGAATGGATCGATCAGTTCACATAGTTTGGGGTCTACAATGCGATCACTGCCAAAGTGAAGGTATCGCCTTCTAGCTAGGTTATCACAGTCACATATTATATGACGTGCCGTTTCTCCCTCTTTCTTGCAGAATCTGCAGATTGGTGATCCAACTATGCCCAAATTAAAGAGGTGTTTATTTAACCGACAGTGACCTGTATAGAGTCCTGTCACACTTTTGAGTGTCCACCTGTCCATTGATAGAAGTGCTGAGCTTCTTCTCTTACAGGGTCCATCAAGAAACAGTTTCGAGTGTTCCTGTTTCTTAGTTTCTCTCCAAGAGAGTCTTGCCCTGTCCTCTAAAGCTAATTTTATACGCCTTTTAGCGTAGCTGAGGCTGATACCACATATGGGTTCAGGTGCAAGAGGTGTCTGTTCTGAGCCCACCCTTGCAAGGCCATCTGCCTTCTCATCTGCCGTAAGTCACTCAGAAGGGGTGCGTGGAGATATAAAAGGGGCTAAATACAAATATGAAAATGTTTCCTTACTTCACTTCAAGACTAAGAAACGGGTTTTTATCCCCGTCTGAAACTCGATTTTCCAATATATGTGCATAATAAAGTATAGACTATTCATCATCAACCAATCGATTTACAGCAAAATGTTTCTTCTCTGCTTAAAGATTCTCAAAAACTATTACAAAGTAATCCCCTCTCACTGGATTTAATGTTCACGATATGGTTATTAGATTTATAAACTCTTTTCGTTAGACACATTTTACAACTGAGATGTTCTATTAGAATTAGCCCCCTCGAGCCTCTACGTTGAATGAACTGAAAGTGGAAACTGTAATACGTAGCTATTGGTCTAGAGGACACCTTGCTGCTCTAGTAGACCCTTTGTACATCGTGAGGAAGCCCATGTTCAGGCCTGATTTCCCCTCCAGGACCGTCCTCAGGCAACATAGAGTTCCTGTCGACAAGGAAACATTCTATCATCTTCTACCTGCCGAGGCAGTTACACTTGGTAAAAAATATTAAATAATAATACATTAAAAATATACGATAATAAAAAAACTCAATATATTTAAGAAAACTTAGATTAAAAAAGCACAGTATGTTCCGAAAACTTTTTATTAATAAAAACTTCTTTTCATACAATATTTGGCATTTGTTTGTTTAATGTTCGGGCTGAGCTCCTAATGGCCGAACTGTTCTAATAAACCTGTTACCAACTGAACAGATATTATATAACTGAACTGGTATTTATTTATCTGCCTCCATAAGATCTTAGAAGGTGTGCCCCGACAGTGCACTATGTTCAGGAGAAGACTCACGTAGGCTAGGTATTATAGGTAGTTTAAGTGGTCTTGGAATGACCACGAGTTCACACTCGGTATCTGAGGGTAGGAGGAAACCCAGGAGTAAGAGCAAGTTGGAAAATGATGAGCCAGAGGTTTTTTTGGCCAGGTATGAACGCTGACGTGGCTCGATGGGCACGATGTTGTATAGCATGCCAGACCTCAAAAGCACACCACCACACCATAACCCCTCCAGGGCATTTCGCGGACGCGGGGAGGTTTGAGCACGTGCACATCGACCTCGTAGGACCCCTGCCAACTTCAGAAGGCAAGCGATACATCCTCACCATGATTGACCGAGCCACGGGATGGCCTGAGGCAATTCCACTTGGCAACATGGAAGCTACCACCGTAGCCGACGCCTTCTTTAGTGGCTGGGTTGCCCGGTTTGGCACACCCATGCGATAACGACTGACCAAGGCCGTCAGTTTGAATCAGAGTTGTTCACGAGACTGACTTGCCTCCTAAGTGTCGAGAGAATTCGGACCACCACCTACCATCCACAGTCAAACGGCCGAATTGAACGATGGCACCGCTCGCTGAAAACCGCACTAACCACCCAATCACAACACCGTCAGTGGACGCGAAGCCTACCAGCAGTCCTGCTCGGCCTACGAAGTGTAATCAAAGAGGACCTAGGGTGCGGTGTCGCCGAGCGAACATACAAAAAACCCTTACGCCTTCCCGGAGAATACTTTACACCAACACAAGTAGATCTTGACGTTCGACGCAACATGACTCAACACCGGGAAGACACGAAGAAGACGTTCATTAGCAAAGACCTCAACGCCTGCACACACGTCTTCGTTCGACAAGAACACCGGCGTAGCCTCGAACCGGCTTATACTGGTCCGCACCCAGTAGTCAGCAGAAATAATAAAACCATAGTCATAGTGGCAGATAATAAGGAGACTCGCATTTCCCTAGACCATGTCAAGCCAGCTTATTTGCTAGACACCACCGAAAGTTTACCTACACCGGGTGAACCAGAGGAATTAAGAAACACTCCACCACCATACCTCTGCACGAGAAGTTCGGTAGCACGACGGTAAATATAAAATAGACATTACTGATAAAATATAAATTAATTTTTTTTTAGTTGTTTCAAAATATACGCTATAATATTTTTATATATTATAGTAAGACCTAAGTTACCACTTGTTTTTGTAAGTCATTTTATATATTTTTGTTTTTTCTCGTTCGTAAATGTTAACAGCGATCAATAGACCACAACACTTGTAAAATAATGTTAGTCAAACGTGTATGTAAATATGTATATCTTAATGCTTGTGACTGTTTGTAGTTGTTACATTTTAATTAGCTAACTGGGTCTGTTATCAAGTAAAATGTTGATTCTTTTATTGCCATTCATGTAAAAGATAAAAATTTTTTTTTAAGGAAAGAGCTATTTAATTGTTTATTTGTAATAATTGTTCTACCAATAATTTCCAATGCACACAAATGTGTAAGCGTTTAAGAAAAAATTGATAGACATATGTTTGTATTATGCACGTTTTTATTATGCAATGTAATTCAAAATAAGAAAACTGTCAAACTTGTATAGGGCAATTTGGGGGAGCCCTGTGGCGATTCTTAGTAGTTAAGGAAATCACCCTATACGCTATTGCAGATATATTATAAACAGAAGTAAATTATTATAAATATTTTAGCAATAAAGAAAACGCGGAAGCAAGTAACATGAGACGGGACAACGACTGTCAGTCATAAATTAGAGAGACCCTTACAGCCCAGGCCTGCGGGACCCTTGTCACATGTAAACCACAAGCTAAGTGGTCCTGTCAGCAGCCTGACAGATTACTGAGAATCGGCATGCTCCTCGCCACATGTTAGGATCTCGCAGGCTCTAAGCAACCTTTTTGTTTCAGCCCCTCCGAGGAGGCGTGGGACATATTTAACGGAGGAGGCTAGCCCCGGACGACCAGTCTTTCGCGACCGTTACTCAGTGATACTTGCTTCTGTTCGAACTATGAAACTTTGACTTATTCTTTATGAATCCTCTTTACCTCTTGAACATAGTGCATTGTCGGGGCACATACCTATCAGAAATGGAGTCAGATATTAACGCCGACCTGGAACGATTGTCCAGGTTACAAACTTGAACAATTCGCACTTGTCACCAGGGCTAGAGTGATTGGGCACTCCCCTAGTGACATTTCCCGACATGGCTCATACAACTCAACGACAAAGGGGACGCATAAGTACTTTTTTCTAATGGATCGGTTAAAAATATGAAAACAAACTCGTTTATTCAAGAATTAGGCTAAACGAATGTCAGTTAACGTACAAGACAGATTTTATTGTTCTAGACGGGAAAATATTAACAATTTTCTATTGAGTTATTTTTGAATATGCCTTTTAGTAATAAATATCCTCTTTCCTTTTTAAATGACATTTTGTTTTATGGATGTACCCGTAATATTTTGTCGGTGTACTCATATGAATGTGCATACACTTATAACACTGTTGACTTGGTACTAGACTATATAGAAAAAAACAAGATTTCTGTTTTAGCTTATTGAGTTATACGTATCAGTTTGATATATCAAAATGTTTTGATTATTAATAGATTTTAAGGTAGTTGACTAAGTGAGAATAATCAATTGTCACTACCGACCGGTTACGACACTACAGTCATCCCTATTAAGTAGAATGGGGAGAGTCCCAACTTACCCTCAGGACACAGTCAAATACACAATCAGCTATTGTGGAATCCTTCCGCTTTTTTATAGTCGGGCATATTCAAAACTTGTGTACATTTATAACACTACTCACGAGGTATTAGAATGTACAGAAAATAAAATGCTAGTTGAGAATCGAGTAATATGTATCAGTTTTATATCTCGGAATGTTCGATTGTAAATCGATTTTATGTTGGTTGACAGAATCATGACAATCGATTGTGAGACTCTACCGACAATCGTCACTGTCTTGAGTAGACAGGGACTCCACCCGCTCTTACTAGCTCCATAACTAACCACCAGAGTGCGGTACCAATGCTTCTACTTCCGCGTGAGGATATACAATATAGTGATTTTCTCTCATTGTAGTCAAGGTAAAATCACATTTAGAAGTGTTTTTACCATTGTATATAAAGTGAGCAACAATAAATTGACGACTTAAGGCATTCAAATTAATTGCTTGTATTGTTGTGTCCTTGTAACGTACCTTACTTCCCGGAATTTTCGTCTGCCCTAATTTGATAACTTACCGAATTTGCGGGTAATTTGATTAGAAGAATAATCACATTTTGTGCGCATAATTGTGCGCTTTGCAATTTTAAAGTTTAACATTCTCAAGTCTATGTGCGTTATTAACAATTGACTATCATTGTTAACAACGTTAGTCTAACAGTGTATTGCACCAGACGCTGTTAGAAGACCGTTACAGCAGTGGAGTGGGAGGAATCTGCAGTGACGTCACAAAGTTAAGTGCTGACTACTTATTATTACTTACGTACTTATGATTTATTATTTATTATTGTTTTTTTGGGACTGCGGTCCAGACATGGGGAAGGTGAAAAACCCCAGAGTTCTTAACATGGAGATTTCCCATGAGGAAACTGAATCTCCAGACAGCCCGGCTCCCGAGCCCTCCCAAGGGGTATTTATTAATCCCAAGGGAGTATGTAGAAACCGTACTCTCCCCCAGGCCCCTGAGGTTAAAACGTCCAACACTTTTACCCCCCTTATCACAGCTCAACCAGAGGCCAGCACATCGGCCGCCCCTGCAGCCCCCAAATCGCCAGCCCCCCTAATATTAGGTCGCATCAACAGTTACGACCTAACCCGTCTGCTTACCGAACACGGCGTGAGAAACTTTAGGATCTCACAAACACAACAGGACACTAAAGTCCTGTGCCATGCTGTCTCTGACTACCAAAGAGCAGCTGCAGTGTTAAGAGAAATAAATCTTCCTTTCCACACCTTTGCCCCCCGCGGCACAAAGCAAAACAAGAAATTTTTGCTCCACGGATTCGATCTAATGCACCCGATCGACGATATAAAAGCCGAGGTATTATTCGTGTAGCCGAAGGTATTATAATCGATGTTTATCGATTAAGGCACTCCGACCATAACGGTGCCAAAACTGAGATCGAGCCGATCCTCGTTATCGCAGATCATACCTTAACCCAAGCTATGATCAAGCAAATCGGCCACATAAATAACGTGCTCTTCCGTGTGAGCACATTTCATGACGAAAGAGGCATTCCTATGTGCCTCAACTGCCAGGAGTACGGCCACAACAGGCGGTACTGCTTTAAGCAGGCAAAATGTGTGAGGTGTAGCCAGCCTCACGAAACTAAAGACTGCCCCAGGGACGCCTCAATTCCCCTGAAATGCGCGAATTGCGGGGAAACCACGTTGCCTCCTTTCAACAGTGCCCCCACAGACTGCAGCTCCTACAGGCCGATGAAAATAGAAAGCAGGCTAAAAATAACACAGCCGGGCCGAGAATGTCCAGGTATCAGCCTGCTCCCCCCCCCCCACCTCGTCAGACAGCGTCATATGCCCAGATGGCATCAGGTAGCACCAGGGCTCCGGAAGTACTCCCAGAGCCCCTATCACAGCAAAATAATAATAATAATAATAACAACGATGCCCTGATGGGCATAATGAATATGTTAGGTAGCATGATGAACATGCTCAGCGGTATGACAACCACAATGAACAAACTATCAGAGGCGGTAACCGAAATGATGAGAGATTACAGAAAACCCACATCTAAATGAATGGGCACTCAATTTTAAATTACAACGTCTGCGGCATTACGCCCAAACAAGCCGACGTAGAAGTAATTCTACGGTGCCACACGCCAGACGTTGTCGTCCTCACAGATACCTGGCTGAAGAAAATCCACTTCCGCCGCTTCCCGGGTTATACTGTTTACCGTCAAGACACCGAAACTACCACAGGAGGAGTAGCGGTGTTAGTCAAAAACGGTATACCCTGTAGGAGACTGCCCCCCCCCCCGTCAACCTAGGCCCCGATCAACTTATTGTAACGCTCCAACTACTGCTCACGAAGAATACCATTGTGTCAGGAGTCTATAGAAGACCAAGAGCCACCTGTGACCCGTACAAGCGTCTGCTCAGTACGGTAGCTCATGACCAAAGACACGTCATTGTGGGTGACCTAAATGCAAACCGCAGCTGGTGGAGTAGTACTAGGGCAAACGGCCTAGGCCGCTATGTTACTAAAACTCCATTTACGGTCATCCACCCAGGATTGCCAACCTTCCGTCATTTTGCTTTCCCAGACAGAAGCTCCACGCCTGACCTGCTCCTGACACAACAGCCACACCGGGTCACCGGATGCTCCGCCTTAGATTTTACCACTTCAGATCATCGACCCGTTCTCTATGAACTAGAAGGCGACATGCCGGAGCCGCCTGCTTCTAGATACAGATACGACGAGGCTAAGTGGGACCTCTACAAGCATCTCATTAAAACCGATTTGCCCACTATCACGCCCCTTCGGCACACCTGGGACATAGATTACGCTATCTTTCAGTTACAGGACGTCATCGAATGAGCTGCCGATGCATATATCCCCAAATTTTCTCCGAAACCCCCTTCTCTGAGGAAACCTCCGGATCACATCCTTCAACTGATAAGACAGCTCAACAACATCAAGAACAGGTGGTTTAGGACCAGAAACAGGGACTACAAACCGGTCTTAAATTCTCTCACAAACCAAGTTAAGTCCCTGATGGCTCAGTGGAAAGTTCGGTTTGGGAAGATCGCCTCACCAGGCTGCACGGCGACCACAAGCAACAGTGGAAACTCGTGAAGACCTCTACATCAAAAAGGAATGGTGAACGGCCAGTTCATCCCCACCACTGAGCAAGCAGACATCTTGGCAAACTATTACGAGGAAGTGAGCCGTGCCCAAGGCGAACCAATAGGAACGCTCGATCCCCCCTACCCTTCTCTCCCCACCACTACCGATATCTGGACCTCTCACAGACAAGTCGGAGCCATCATTCGGAGAACAACCGGCAAGAAATCACCAGGGCAGGACTCGATCCAGAACATCCTACTGAAGCAGCTGCCGAGGAAAGGAATCTCGTTCATAACTAACATCTTGAACTCCTGCTTCAGGCTTCATTATTTCCCTCAGAACTGGAAACATGCAGTAGTGATCCCTCTTCTGAAACCAGCAAAGAGCGGATATGAGCCATCTCATTACCGCCCCATCAGTCTGCTGACTCAACTCTCGAAGCTGTTCGAGAGAGTCATCCACACACATCTCTCCGGGCACTGCGAGTCAGAAGTAATCATCCCACCGGAGCAGACTGGTTTCAGCACAGGATTAAGCGCGAATAACAACCTGGTGAGGTTGCAACACCACGTCGCATCGAACGTCCAAAGCAACAGAGCTACCGCAATGATTTCTCTGGATGCAGCTGATCCGAGAATTCATATTCCCTCAGACGCTGGAGCAGGATGTAGTTGTCCACAGTATCGAAGGCTTTCTGTGGACCACTACATCCTGCTCCAGCGTCTGAGGGAATATGAATTCTCGGATCAGCTGCAGAACCTGATGAGATCCTACCTTACAGGCAGAACTTTTTTGGTTCGTATAGGCACTACGACCACGACCCGAAGAAACTACTCTGCCGGGGTCCCCCAAGGATCGGTGCTAGGCCCGTTGCTGTTCATTTACAAACATTTACACCACCCATATCGTAGGAGCCTCGTACTCCAACTGCGAGGTATCAGCGTACCCGGGCGATATAGGTGTCTACAGCACTAGCATCAATCCCTCCAGAGCCCTGAAATTCGCTGAGAGCGCCAGTCAACAAATCGCCGAGAAACTCGATGCCGTCTACATTAAAGTCAATCCGGCCAAGACGCAAGGAATATATTTAGTTACAAATCCGGAAAAAAGAAGCTCCCGAAATCCTTCGTGTTAGATGGCAAAGAATGCACTGTAAGCAACAAGCTGTGCTACCTTGGAATTACCCTCGGTAGGCACTTGTCGTTCACAACGCACCTCGGCAGGAAATTAAAAAGCGTTAGGAAGAAATTCTTCAGCCTCGGACACCTACTTCACAGCCCGGCTCTATCAGTACGCCTCAAGCTGCTGATATACCAGAGCGTCCTAAGACCTGCATTGATGTATGGAACCCCTCTCTACAAGTATTTGACTCCTAACACTCTCCTAACGCTCCAGCAATTTCAGAATAGAGTTCTACACACCTCCCTCAAACACACCCCGTTCGACCGTATGAAGGCAGATGAAATCCACAAAAAATTCGAAGTGCTCACTATCCAAGATTTTATCAAGAGAAGGCACATCAAATTTTTTGACTCCCTAAGACATAGCCATAACCCACTATTCTCCGACCTTCAGCCACCACCAATGCCCGTCAGATGGAAGCACTGCTGGGCCGCCGAAGCCTGGAGAATGAAAGACATCAGTGACTGACCGACCTACACCTAGCCGAGAGATCGAGGCCGATCTCCCGGCCGACTTAACCGGCGCCACATTACCCCATCTACCTGTGTAAGCAGGCTTGACCTTCCGGCCGATTAGGCCGACTCATTTCAGGCCCGTGGCAGGGCGGCCGGCCAGGCTTCACCTGGCCCACAACAAACCGTCGCCTAGGCATGCCTAGGCTCAATCCTTGGTAGACTCTCACTATCTTCCTGACTCCATCCGCCTTTCTAGGCATTCCACACCCCATATCCTTCTCATACTTCCTTCAAATAGGGGTCTCCCCTTAGTGAAAGGCACTTCCAGCCAAAAATGATTTTCTTTTTTTTCTTATTTTTTTTCCCACATTCCTATTTTATATAAGTTTGAGAGCTTTAAAAAACCGATTGGATTAATTGGATTAACCTCGCGCAGTGGCATTATTGTAACCGATGAAGTTCTACCGAGAAGCAATTATTGCTTATTGAAAACTTTACCAATACCCCACCAAGGGACTGTGCAATATCAGTCCTAAAGGCAATTTTTGGAAATCCCTCCGGGGATTCATAAATGACAATGTCTAATTCATTTCAGCAAAACACTATATTCGAGCCTCATAGCTTAACTTCGGCCACTAAGTGACGTCTCACATAGGCGACTGACCCTAATTATTGAAAAGATATGATTTTAATGACATAATGTCAATCGATTGAGTATATTGTATATTTTTGGAAATTGAGCGAATGCGAAAGGTCTGCCAGTATTCTCCCACCCAATAATAATCAACCTTCTAAACTCACGAATGTTGAGGGATACCTACCTACCTCCTTCCCTTAAAATATTTACAGACATTTTTTTTTGTCACGGAAAGGCATTAAGACCACGCGAATATTATTACTTTCGGTTCTTTTCTTGTTTTTGTTTTTCTTCCATTTTCCTCTCATTATCTCTACGTACTTTTGTTTTCTTTCTTCTGTCCACGCGACTCCCTTTTTCGTTTTTTTGTTTCTTGAAAGAACCTTGAATTCCCTCAGTCTTTTCCCATATCTTTCTCCGTCCTGACAATCCTGGTCCGTTATTCCTAATCTTTCAGTTTCTCCCTACATCTGCTTGGTGCATCCTCGGATTTTCTTGAATATTTCATTGTTTAGTCTTTCCGGGGCCATTCTTACCATATGTCCGTGGAATTTCAGTCTCCTGATTCTTATGTCCGTTTCTAGGTCTTTTGTGCCTTTGTGGATTTCTTGGTTGGATCTCAGTCTGTATGTATCCTTTTTGTGGTCGTAGATCCTTCTTAGGATCCTTGGTTCTATTCTCAGTAGTTTCTGTAGGTTTCCGTCGCTTTAGTGGAAAAGTTTTTCTTGTTATATACGTTTTTATTTATTTATTATTTGTTCCGGCATTTGTGCACCGCGGCCTCAGTGAGACCTATTGTGCGCCGTCCATGTCCCTGTCCTATATATGTGACAGGCCCACGGCCTTTGCAAATCTGAGGATACTGAATGGATCGATCAGTTCACATAGTTTGGGGTCTACAATGCGATCACTACCAAAGTGAAGGTATCGCCTTCTAGCTAGGTTATCACAGTCACATATTATATGACGTGCCGTTTCTCCCTCTTTCTTGCAGAATCTGCAGATTGGTGATCCAACTATCCCCAAATTAAAGAGGTGTTTGTTTAACCGACAGTGACCTGTATAGAGTCCTGTCACAGTTTCGAGTGTTCCTGTTTCTTAGTTTCTCTCCAAGAGAGTCTTGCCCTGTCCTCTAAAGCTAATTTTATACGCCTTTTAGCGTAGCTGAGGCTGATACCACATATGGGTTCAGGTGCAAGAGGTGTCTGTTCTGAGCCCACCCTTGCAAGGCCTTCTGCCTTCTCATTGCCTGTGATGCCTGTGTGTCCTGGCACCCAGTCAATTCTAACCTTATTGGCTAGCGAGAGTGTGTTTAGGTTGTTTTTACACTCCTCAACCAAATAAGATCTGGTCGTAACGCTTCTCAGGGCGCCAATGGCTGCCTGGCTATCCGTGAAAATTGTGATCAGTCTGTTTCTTACACCCTCCCCAATTAAGGTTTGGGTACAGACATTGATCGCCATCACTTCGGCCTGAAAGACCGAGGTGTGTCTACCTAAAGGAATAGAAATCCCAGATTCTGGTATATCTTTCCTCCATATGCCGGCCCCTGATCCGTTTTCCTGTTAGTGAGCCGTCTGTATAGCAATTAATCCCATTACACAGTTTATGTGGTTTGGTCTTTTTGTCTACCGCACAGTATAAGACGTCTGTGTGTTTCTTAACTTGTAGGTCAAAGTGCATTGACAGCACCTCGTCCTCATCAATTCTTCTGAACATGTTCCCATGCCTCATGTAAGTCATGGCTTTGGATCTTGTTCCTGATTTCGCAAGTCTGTAAGCCACGTTCAAGGCTTGCGCTTTTACTTCTATGTGCAGTGGATTCAAGTTCAATAAGACTTCCATTGCAGCAGTAGGAGTTGTAATCATGGCACCAGTAATCATGAGACATGAGAGCCTCTGTAATTTGCCAAGCAAAGTTCTATTTTTACTAATGCTACCTCTGTGCCACCACACCATAGAGGCATAGAGCACCATTGGTCTCACTGCTGCGGTATATAGCCAGACTACAACCCAGTCCCCAGGTCCTACCCACAGCCCTTTTGCATGCATAGAGGCATCGAAGTGCCTTCATAGTAGTATTCCTGATGTGTTTGGACCAGTCCAATTTACTATCCAGAGTAACCCCTAGATGCTTTACCTCATTACAAATGCTTACCTGTGCCCCCCCTATATAGGGTGGTCTAACTATAGCATTTCTTTTGTTAGTGAAGATACAGAGATTTATCTTCTGGGGATTGATTCCTAAACCATTCTTTTCACACCAATCCCTCAAAAGATCCATCGATGCGGAAAGCAACTCAGAAATGGTTTCTGAGAACTTGCCACCTATGAGCACAGCAATGTCATCAGCATATCCCTGTGCGTAGAACCCTGCAGAGTTTAGGTTTGTTAACAATGAGTCAACGACCAAACACCACAGTAATGGAGATCACACCCCTCCCTGTGGACATCCTCCCACTGGCTTCATCCACAGTTTGGTTTGTCTCAATTGTGATTGTAAAATCCTATTCTCTAGCATGGTGTTTATCCAGCTAGAGGCTAAGGAACTAATCCCCTTTCTTTCTAAGGCCGATGCCATAGTGTTATAGGGTGTGCGATCAAAGGCACCTTCTATATCAACAAAGATGCCTACCATTATTTCTTTATGAACTAGGGATCTCTCGATCCTGGAAACCAGGTGGTGGAGAGCAATTTCACAGGATTTTCCTGCCTGCTATGCGAATTGAGCGCTATGGAGCGGTCGTTCTACCAGTATTCCATCCCGAATATGTCTGTCTATGACCTTTTCCAAGGTCTTCATTAAAAATGAAGTCAGACATATTGGTCTGTAAGACTTGGGTTCGTCATAGGACTCTTTCCCAGGTTTTGGTATGTAACACACTTTTGCCATCCTCCAGCTTACTGAAATATAGCTCAGTGCCAAGCTTCCCCTTAACAAGGTAAGTATAAGGGGCCTAATTACTGGTAGGCCTTTTTGTAGCAAGGCTGGGAAAATCGCATCATCATACCAGGTGATTTGAAGGGAGCAAAAGAATTAATTGCCCACTCCACTCTTGCAGAATTGACAATTTTATTTGCTTCTGCCCAGTTACCCTTGCAACTAGTGTGTTCACAGTTGGTAGGGTCATTATTAATCGTATCCATCAGTCCGCAGCCAGGAAAATGCGCGCGCGCCAGGGCACCGAGGGTTCCCTCCTCAGAATCCGTATAGCCCCCTCCCACCCTGACGGAGCCCAATACTCCCCTGTCAGACTGCTTGGATAAGATCCTATTTACTCTAAACATGGAAGTTGTATCGTTTATTTCGCTACAAAATTTCTTCCACGCCCTTCTTTTAGCCTTTCTGACTTCTTTGTTATAATCAGTGAGTGCACGTTTATAAGTGTCCCATCTGCCTGATCTTTTGGCCACGTTAAAAAGTTTACGTGTAAGAGCTCTTAACTTGCCAAGTTCATTGTTCCACCAGGGACAGTTCCTGTTGGATCTAACATTACATACAGTGTTATTATCAGTGTATGACTTAATTATTGCCTCAGTCAATGTTGAGTTTAAATGTTCCAAATGCCAGTTGCTACTCACCACTCTAGGACAGCATTTGACCTCCTCCTCAAGCTGTGTATAGTAGGTTTCCCAGTTTGTAAGTTTGGGATTCCTATACACAGCTTCGGACGTGATGTTACCACTTAGATCAAATCTAATGTATCTATGATCTGAGCATGACTCTTCTTCAGAGACGTGCCAGCCTTTAACCCTTAGGCTTATAGTACGTGTGCTAAGGGTTATGTCAATGACCTCAGATCTGATTCTATTGTTAAAAGTGGCAATATTGCCTCTGTTTAGAATGTCTAGGTCATTACTAGTTATGTACTCTACTAAACACTCACCTCTCTGGTTGTTGTTCTTGCTCCCCCAGAGCTGATGGTGAGCGTTCGCGTCAAGCGATGCTATAAGCTCGCCCCTTAAAACAGTCCCTTCCGTTAGCTTACTAAGTGCCTCGGTCGGGACTCCTTCTTCATATTGGAGGTAGACCGATGCAATCGTCAACCTCCCACCTTGATTTCCCTCGTTGAGGGCCATTTGAGCTGCTGCTAAATCTCTAGAACAATATTGCCATAGAGGCAGCATTTTAAGACAGCTCTTATGCAGGATACAGGCTCTGGCACGCGCGGGTACAGAAATAATCTCATACCCACGCATCGCCAGCCCCCCCATCCTGCCCTTATACAGGTAAGGTTCTTGTATTAGAATGCTATCAATATCCTTACCTCTCACATACTGCTGCAGAACACCACATGCTGCAATACAGTGGTGCAGATTAATTTGCAGCAGCCTCACCACCATGATCAGTGCCCGCCGGCCCCCGGAGGGCCACCCCGAGGCGGACGCCGGGAGACAGCGCCAAACCCAGGCCTCCCCATCACAGAGGGCCGAGACCCAGCGCGCCCCCCAGCCCCCGCCACGGGGCCACCCCCCGCAGCCGCCATAGTCATCGCCTTGGGGCCATCCTTTGGAGTTGGCAAATTCGTCGTAGCGATCCCCTTCGACTCCTCCACCTCGGGATCGCTCCTTGCCTCCTCCATCTTATCAGCCGCCTTCCTCTCCTGTACTGCTTTCAGCGGCTTCTTCTTATCCAATACCCTGAGAGCGACCTTAGTAAACCCATAGTTCAGCTTAAGGTTCCGCTTCTCAAGGTATTCCATGCTAGTCTCTGGGGCAGACAGGATCGCAAAGAAGCCATGCTTCTCCACCTTGGTGCCCAGGAGTCTCTATAATCCAATATCAGGTACCCTAGAGTTTTGGGTCCTGATCCTCTTCATGAAATGACCTTCCAGAGGCATTTCTCCTGTAATGAAGGTTCCTACCTTCACGGTTTTATGAAGCTCCTCCACCTTTCCTACGCGGAGCTCCAGGTACCCACTCATGTTAAAATTGGGTACTATAATCGACAACCAGTCCTTGGTCTCCTGGTTGTCGCAGATTATGACACAGGCTCCCACATGTGGGTAAATTCCGCTGAATTCAGCCTGTGTCCCTTTCTCTTCTTCCAGCTAATCGACAAATTTCATCAGCTGGCCCTTCATTTCCTCGCAATTCTCCTTCGTCAGCTGAGTGGATGGATATCCACTTATATACGTTACTGGTTGTAAAACTTAGATTTACGGATATTATAAAACAATAGGTTTTTTTTTTTTTTAAACTTTCCAACTGACAAAAGGAAATCTACGAACTGACAATGCAACCTTCTTCCTTTTCACTGCCAATTCAGTCCCACCAACAATTCACACTGTTGTTCAGTCAAATTCTCCTTGTTTTTTTTTTCAATAAAGGATTAAGTCAGCCACAAGCTGCTATTATATTATGGAACTGTGAATAATGTACAAAGTATGGAACTGTTACATTTGTGATGTAACAGTTCCATACTTGATTTTTTTGTCAACGTCAATGCTGCAGGAGGTTTAACTATGTTGTAGTATTGCCCCCTTAAATAATATGAAATAAAATGTTTCCTATTGAAAATATTTTTTTTCTCTGAAAAACCATGGCACCATGGTAAATTAGTAATATTATCGTAGACTAATCGTAAAACTTACCAGTGGTTGAAGGGTCCATTGTGAATAAATGAATAATACTCCATGACTTGTTACGTGTTATATGAAACAGGTTCTACTTACCTTCTAATCCCAGAAGCAAATGCTTACCCTTGTTTACAAAACCTTTGAATAATACCTAACGATTCTGATTCATCCAAATGGAATAAACAAACAGTTGATTTTTGAGGTTTTGTCCATTGTTCGATGCACTGTGCGTGCAGTGGGGCAAATGCGCATGCATCAATTGTCAGGGACGCTATAAGTCAATCATGGCTTTATGACTACTTATGGCCGTTCAATTGATGGAGTCATGGAGACGTGGCCCTTGTATTGACTTGACGAGATATAATGCTCGAGTTTCTGTTAATTAACTGATTGGTTTGCTGATTTAACCTTCTTAAAATGAGCCTGGACACCGGGGGTATACCAATCATCGTTTGAGTCTCTCTTGGACTTTGAATAGAAAAAAAAAACATTGTATTTGTTATAAGCTGATATCGAAATTAAATAAAATGGCCAAGTATATGTGGTGTTACCTTGTATGATTTGGATTCGCCCAGTGAAATGAAAATTTCTGCCAACTCCATAAATTGATGACTGTCATTAATTGATTAGTTATACCTATATCAGCACGGGAAAAAAAAAAAAAAAAAAAAAGCTATGTATATATAGCTAGTTTAGGATTTGTAAATATATTATTAGAGGTGTTTCTTTTCTCTTTACTTTAGTTTTGTGTTTTCTTCTTTCTTTTTTATATATCATTATCATGTGTTTTTTTTTTGAGAATAAATGGAACAAAACAGAATAACCGAAAGTGCGCTGACCGGTGCAACAATCCCATTGCATCGGAATACGCGCACCACAGGCTACGTAACCCCATGAGCCCGCTTCACGGGCTTGTGGGGCTAGCCCGATTGAGGCTCAGCCTCAGGTAGGGGGGGAAAAAAAAGAAAAAAAAAAAAAGTTATACCTGAATATTTTCCCATCCTATTTCATCAAACTAAATATTTTAATGTTATAATTTATAGTATGTACTATATGTTGGGACTTTCGTGGACTATAACTACGAGACGATTAAAATGAGATAATTGAAATCGTGTTGAAAATCCCAGTTTCAGATGAAGTGATGGTATTTTGCGTTGAAGTATTTCAGGAGCACAATGAAGGTGTTAAGAAAAAAATGCCTCATTCTGCCATACGAAGTTTTGTACCGAATTAAACTTCTTTACTCCCTGCCTAATAACATAAGTTTGAAATTTTTCTCGCAAATCACGTCATTAAGTGAATTTTCAATAAGTGGCCGGAGGTACAAGTAATTAACGTACACGGTCCTAAAAGCAGTCACTGCGTCAAGTTCATAACATGTTCTTGGAAGGAAGGCAACAATCTGAGCGTATTTTAGTTGGTCTTGTTAGATATTTGCTTGGAAGTTTTGATTGTTATTTAAGTGAGTTACTGACTTGAATAGGATATTCACGTTCGCAAGCCTACTCTACATTTGTAACACGAGTTAACTATTATCTTTCTTTTGTAACGCTTCTTTTAGTGATTTGTTATTGAAAGCTAGGAGAAAGCCTGATTTTTATATGTTATTAGAGTGATTAACTTAGCATATAAATCCATCGGTACCGACTGGTTCAAGACAAGCCATCCTTTGGGGATCAGAGGGGGCCGACAAGCCACTCTGGGAAATAAGGGCCGGTCACCGAGGAGTCCCATCTCAGGACTAGGACCGGAACCCGAGAGGCTGATCCATTAGTTTTCTCATTATTGTGCTGCTAGCACAATCCCATTGTTGGCAACCGGCCGTACCACAACAACCATCTTCTTCCCCTTTCTGATTAATTACTGCCAGCTCGGACCGATCCTCTCTTCTTGGTCATTAAGGCTGAGCCTGCCTCATCCAATCCAATGCTGTGAGGCTAAAACCCTGACCTATTTTAATAGAAACTCTGACCGGAAAACTTTCAAATCAGTCTGTAGTCAATCATCAAGTCTGTTAGCTTTAAGTTTCTGAATAGTTGCCATCGAGAAGTTCCAAAATTGAAATGGTGGTTATTATCATTTACCGTCACTTTACGTCCTTCATTGACAATATTTATCTTCACGAAACATTTTGGCTACTTTGCGAAATAGTTTTTAGGCTCAGATTGAAAAGTGGGTAATTAGCACGATACGCGAATATTCTCCCAGGCAATGCTTCAACGCTGAAATGCTGATGCAGATCAATCGCGATTCACAGTTATCCGACTGATTTTACTTGATCATCGAATATGATGATTTATATTCGAATATTAATACATAGTAAAGTATGCCAACTGTTTATTCCTGTACGGCCGATCTCAATGGGAATTCGGGTTAACGATACATTTCCAACTATGCGATGACACAGTGCCATTAAATTATATTCGAGTACTTTAAATCACTAATAACCGTTGTTTAGGAAGAAAAATATCTACTACTGTCGGGATATTGGTTGAACAATTGTCGGCGGTGCACAATTGTCGGAAAAGGTGAACAATTGTCTGAGGTCAACAATTGTCGGATTGTTGTAGTTAATAACATGGACCATGTTCCATGTAGGCGTTAATATCTGACTCCATATATGATTAGGAATGTGTCCCGACAAGACACTGTGTTCAGGATGAGGTTCAGAGGTTCATAAAGAATAAGACCAGTTTAAGAGTTCGGGCGAGAGATCGGCAGCGTAATAAGCACAAGTCGTCAGAGGTCTGGTATAGGCTGTGAGGCTAAGGGCCGTCGGTGGTAGCGGCTATCGGTATGTCGAAACTAGAAAAGAATGAAGAGTGGGGCCTACCAGGGGCCAAGTGCCCCCGGTGTCGAGTTACTCGGAAGACTGAGTGGCAGAGTAGCCCACCAGGGCCAGGTGCCCTGGGGTTAGTGATAAGTCGTGCGCTATGAAGACTGAGGGACTGACTGGGCTGAAGAGTGAAATTTACTGATATAAATATGATAACCCCCTCCCTCGTGGAAGGCCGGTTTGTCTGCCCGGCGTAAGTTTTACGATACACAGGTAGTCAGTTTATTGACCGTTGGGGTACGAGGGTGTGTTTTTTATAGCTGTTAGGGCTTCACCCCCTTGGGTTATTTGACCACCTATAGCAAGGTTATTATCCCATGGGTCCCAAAAGGGTTCCTAGCATGATTTATTGACCGTGGGAACGTGACTGAAGGTCTATTTTAATAGGGGTAAGTGTCCTTTGCCCAGGTTTTATGGTACCAGGTGGCTAATTCTCTTGGTTTATTGCCACACCCTTTTAGTTACCTGTCTACGACTTCCGACCTCTCTATGATTTATTACCAGAAGTTACATAATGAAGTTACATGACATTTTCTATTATAATACATTAATTATGAACCAGAGTGCGATGAACTATGCGATGACACAGTGCCATTAAATTATATTCGAGTACTTTAAATCACTAATAACCGTTGTTTAGGAAGAAAAATATCTACTACTAATACCGTATCTACAGGATACCAGGAATTGTCGAAAGTCCGATTTCGGGTAGATCTAGGTTAGTTCTGATCCCTCGTTATGGGGAAAATTTTCCTTGTTCGCAAATCATAATTTGTTGATACAAACAAACTACTCGTCACCAGTTATTATTCAGCTTCAGATATTCGTGGCTGGACTCTCCAGGTTTATTATTTTGAAACTATTATTCTATTTATTTTGTTTTATTAAACATGGGTTCCCTATATGTGATAGCCAGAGTGCCTCTAAACAGAAATGACAGGTGCACCATTATATGTAAACCCTTCGCACACTTTCCGGAAACACTCCAAGGACACAAAAACCCACTGATACAAGGGCTATTTACACCTGACTTACCTGGTAACATTCCATAACAAAGTGCATTCCCTTGTTGCGAGTCAATTAACAAAGTTAAAAAAATAAAATAAAAGGAGTATATCGTATGTATAATAAAAATAAAAATTTGAATACTTCGTTGTGAATCGGTTAAAAATAGAAAAATAAATGGGTTACTCAAGAATTAGCTCGCTCTGGCTAAACGAGTGTCAGTTAACGTACAAGACAGATTTTATTGTTCTATACGTGAAAATATTAACAATTTTCTATTGAATTATTTTTGAATATGCCTTTTAGTAATAAATATCCTCTTTCCTTTTTAAATGAACTTAGTCAACCTAGTTGACTAAGTGAGAATAATCAATTGTCACTACCGACCGGTTACGACACTACAGTCATCCCTATTAAGTAGAATGGGGAGAGTCCCAACTCACCCTCAGGACACCCTCGCTTACTGCTTGTAAAAACAACCGCCAGAGTGCACCGCAGGCATAGGTACCACCTATACCTCAATTTTTACATCGTTTTATTTGATTGAGGGATTTTCTCTTGTTATAGTCAAGTTAAAATCACATTTAGAAGTTTTTATTACCATTGTATATGAAGTGAGCAACAATATATTGACGACTTAAGGCATTAAAATTAATTGTTCGTGCCCTAGTGTCCTTGTAACGTACCTTACTTCTCGGAATTTACGTCTGCCCTGATTTGATAACTTACCGAATTTGCGATAATTGGATTAACCTTGCGCAGTGGCATTATTGTAACCGATGAAGTTCTACTGAGGTGCAATTATTGCTTATTGAAAACTTTACCAATACCCCGCCAAGGGACTGTGCAATACCAGTCCTAAAGGCAATTTTTGGAAATCCCTCCGGGGATTCATAAATGACAATGTCAAATTTATTTCAGCAAAACACTATAGTCGAGCCTCATAGCTTAACTTCGGCCACTAAGTGACGTCTCACATAGGTGACTGACCCTAATTATTAAAAAGATATGATTTTAATGACATAATGTCAATCGATTGAGTATATTATATATTTTTAGAAATTGAGCAAATGCGAAAATTCTACCAGTATTCTCCCACCCAATAATAATCAACCTTCTAAACTCACGAATGTTGAGGGATACCTACCTACCTCCTTCCCTTAAAATATTTACAGATTTTTTTTTTGTCACGGAAAGGCATTAAGACCACGCGAATATCATTACTTTCGGTTCTTTTCTTGTTTTTGTTTTTCTTCCATTATCCTCTCATTATCTCTACGTACTTTTGTTTTCTTTCTTCTGTCCACGCGACTCCCTTTTTCGTTTTTTTGTTTCCCGAAAGAACCTTGATTTCCCTCAGTCTTTTCCTATATCTTTCTCCGTCCTGACAATCCTGGTCCGTTATTCCTAGTATTTCAGTTCCTCCCTTCATCTGCTTGGTGTATCCTCGGATTTTCTGGAATATTTCCTTGTTTAGTCTATCCAGGGCCATTCTTACCATATGTCCGTGGAATTTCAGTCTCCTGATTCTTATGTCTATTTCTAGGTCTTTTGTGCCTTTGTGAATTTCTAGGTTGGATCTCAGTCTGTATGTATCCTTTTGTGGGCCGTAGATCCTTCTTAGGATCCTTGGTTCTATTCTCAGTAGTTTCTGTAGGTTTCCGTCCCATATAATATTACCGGTTTAACGACTATGTTGTAGGGTCTTATCTTCGCTTTAGTGGAGAAGTTTTTCTTGTTATATACGTTACTGGTTGCAAAACTTAGATTTACGGATATTATAAAACAATAGGTTTTTTTGTTTTTTTTTTAAACTTTACAACTGACAAAAGGAAATCTACGAACTGACAATGCAACCTTCTTCCTTTTCACTGCCAATTCAGTCCCACCAACAATTCACACTGTTGTTCAGTCAAATTTTCCTTGTTTTTTTTTTCAATAAAGGATTAAGTCAGCCACAAGCTGACTATTATATTATGGAACTGTAAATAATGTACAAAGTATGGAACTGTTACATTTGTGATGTAACAGTTCCATACTTGATTTGTTTGTCAACGTCAATGCTGCAGGAGGTTTAACTATGTTTTAGTATTGCCCCCTTAAATAATATGAAATAAAATGTTTCCTATTGAAAATATTTTTTTTGCTCTGAAAAACCATGGCACCATGGTAAATTAGTAATATTATCGTAGACTAATCGTAAAAATTACTAGTGGTTGAAGGGTCCATTGTGAATAAATGAATAATACTCCATGACTTGTTACGTGTTATATGAAACAGGTTCTACTTACCTTCTAATCCCAGAAGCAAATGCTTACCCTTGTTTACAAAACCTTTGAATAATACCTAACAATTCTGAATCATCCAAATGGAATAAACAAACAGTTGATTTTGGAGGTTATGTCTGTGGCGGCTGGCATTGATTGGTATCCATAGAGACCGCCAAATAAATAACCTACAACACATGTGTGTGTAAAAAAGATATGTAAATTTGTACCTTGTGTTCCGTCCTAAAATATAAAAGTTATGTAATGTATTGTGAGTTTTACAAATGTGTAAAACCCCACTACAATTGGTGACCCCGACGTGATCGTGAGTGACATATGAAATTAATCATGCCGGACGAAAATATGAAAAACGAAAATAGTGAATCTTTGACGAAGAACATTGATAAGGTTAGTATCAAGCTTCCACCGTTTTGGAAAGACAAACCAGGTTTTACCAGGCGGAAGCCCAGTTCGATCTTGGAGGAATCACTAGGGAAGGTACGAAATTTAATTACCTAATTGCTCAATTGGATCTTAAGATAATAGAAAACATATACGACATTGTCTCATCTACTGAGGACAAAAAATATACCACCACCAAGGATAGACTTTTAAGTATATTCCGAGAAAGTGGGGACAGAAAAATTAAAAAAGTCGTTAGTGAATTAGAAATAGGAGATCAAAAACCAAGTCAGTTACTTCGAAAAATAAAAGGATTAGCAGGTGACGATTTTTTTGATAAACTGTTGAAATCATTGTGGCTTGATAAACTTTCAACAGAAATGAAAAGTATTTTGGCTATTTCAGATGGCAATCTGGATAAATTAGCCGAAATCGGTGATAAAATATGGGATATCAAACCCGCGCGTGATATAAATGTTGTTCATTCTAAAGGTAACTCTGTTCGTTCTCGTAGTAACAGCCGAAATAAACGTTTTCATCCAAAAGGAAAGTATTGTTTTGGCCATTATCATTACAGAAAGAAATGTATACCGTCTAAGTGCACACCTGAATGTAAATAGGTTGTAGCGAAGGGAAATTCCTCACGGCAGACACAGAACTGACCAACTGTGCTGCTGTAAATATTCCAGGTCAACAACATCGTTTGTTCTTACGAGACAAGAATACAGGTGTTCGCTTTCTGGTTGATAGTGGCGCAGATGTTTCCACACAATTTTGGTTTACTAATTGATCTAAAAAACAAAAAACTTATTGATAACAGTACAAAGCTCACTGTTACAGGTGAAGTAGTTACAATCAAGGAAATGGAATCATTGAGTTCTTTCAAAGCCACCTGTCAATTCTCACATCTGTTAACCAATTTTCCAGATTTAACCAAACCATTTTCATTGAAGGTAAATGCCAAGCATGATGTAAGGCACCACATTGTCACTTGTGATGGACCGCCTGTTTTTAGCAAGCCAAGAAGATTAGATCCAGAGAAGCTGCAAGTTGCTAAACAAGAATTTCAGAGCATGCTCAACAATGGAATTATCCGAGCTTCCAGTTCACAATGGGCAAACCCTCTACACATAGTGACGAAAAAAAATGGCCAATGGCAAGTATGTGGAGACTATAGAAGATTAAATGACAGGACACTACCCGATAGGTACCCCATTCCGAGGATAGATGATGTAAGTCAAATTCTTCTAAATAAATCAATTTTCTCAAAATTACACCTTTGCCAAGCTTACTATCAAATACCTCTTAATGAAGAAGATAAACAAAAAACAGCCCTGATTACGCCCTTTGGATTGTATGAATTTAATGTGATGCCATTTTGACTGCGCAATGCGCCTAGTACGTTCCAACGTTTTATTAATGAAGTTTTGAGAGGACTGGATTTTTGTTTCCCATATTTGGATGATATACTCATTGCCTCTGCAAATGCTGAAGAACATAATCATCACTTATCACAAGTATTTCAACGACTCAGCCACTACGGTCTCCGGATTAACATCAGTAAATCTGAGTTTGGTTTGGAAAATATAATTTTTCTTGGTTACCTTATTTCGTCAAATGGTACACACAATTTTGGTTTACTAATTGATCTAAAAAACAAAAAACTTATTGATAACAGTACAAAGCTCACTGTTACAGGTGAAGTAGTTACAATCAAGGAAATGGAATCATTGAGTTCTTTCAAAGCCACCTGTCAATTCTCACATCTGTTAACCAATTTTCCAGATTTAACCAAACCATTTTCATTGAAGGTAAATGCCAAGCATGATGTAAGGCACCACATTGTCACTTGTGATGGACCGCCTGTTTTTAGCAAGCCAAGAAGATTAGATCCAGAGAAGCTGCAAGTTGCTAAACAAGAATTTCAGAGCATGCTCAACAATGGAATTATCCGAGCTTCCAGTTCACAATGGGCAAACCCTCTACACATAGTGACGAAAAAAAATGGCCAATGGCAAGTATGTGGAGACTATAGAAGATTAAATGACAGGACACTACCCGATAGGTACCCCATTCCGAGGATAGATGATGTAAGTCAACTTCTTCTAAATAAATCAATTTTCTCAAAATTACACCTTTGCCAAGCTTACTATCAAATACCTCTTAATGAAGAAGATAAACAAAAAACAGCCCTGATTACGCCCTTTGGATTGTATGAATTTAATGTGATGCCATTTTGACTGCGCAATGCGCCTAGTACGTTCCAACGTTTTATTAATGAAGTTTTGAGAGGACTGGATTTTTGTTTCCCATATTTGGATGATATACTCATTGCCTCTGCAAATGCTGAAGAACATAATCATCACTTATCACAAGTATTTCAACGACTCAGCCACTACGGTCTCCGGATTAACATCAGTAAATCTGAGTTTGGTTTGGAAAATATAATTTTTCTTGGTTACCTTATTTCGTCAAATGGTACACACAATTTTGGTTTACTAATTGATCTAAAAAACAAAAAACTTATTGATAACAGTACAAAGCTCACTGTTACAGGTGAAGTAGTTACAATCAAGGAAATGGAATCATTGAGTTCTTTCAAAGCCACCTGTCAATTCTCACATCTGTTAACCAATTTTCCAGATTTAACCAAACCATTTTCATTGAAGGTAAATGCCAAGCATGATGTAAGGCACCACATTGTCACTTGTGATGGACCGCCTGTTTTTAGCAAGCCAAGAAGATTAGATCCAGAGAAGCTGCAAGTTGCTAAACAAGAATTTCAGAGCATGCTCAACAATGGAATTATCCGAGCTTCCAGTTCACAATGGGCAAACCCTCTACACATAGTGACGAAAAAAAATGGCCAATGGCAAGTATGTGGAGACTATAGAAGATTAAATGACAGGACACTACCCGATAGGTACCCCATTCCGAGGATAGATGATGTAAGTCAAATTCTTCTAAATAAATCAATTTTCTCAAAATTACACCTTTGCCAAGCTTACTATCAAATACCTCTTAATGAAGAAGATAAACAAAAAACAGCCCTGATTACGCCCTTTGGATTGTATGAATTTAATGTGATGCCATTTTGACTGCGCAATGCGCCTAGTACGTTCCAACGTTTTATTAATGAAGTTTTGAGAGGACTGGATTTTTGTTTCCCATATTTGGATGATATACTCATTGCCTCTGCAAATGCTGAAGAACATAATCATCACTTATCACAAGTATTTCAACGACTCAGCCACTACGGTCTCCGGATTAACATCAGTAAATCTGAGTTTGGTTTGGAAAATATAATTTTTCTTGGTTACCTTATTTCGTCAAATGGTACACACAATTTTGGTTTACTAATTGATCTAAAAAACAAAAAACTTATTGATAACAGTACAAAGCTCACTGTTACAGGTGAAGTAGTTACAATCAAGGAAATGGAATCATTGAGTTCTTTCAAAGCCACCTGTCAATTCTCACATCTGTTAACCAATTTTCCAGATTTAACCAAACCATTTTCATTGAAGGTAAATGCCAAGCATGATGTAAGGCACCACATTGTCACTTGTGATGGACCGCCTGTTTTTAGCAAGCCAAGAAGATTAGATCCAGAGAAGCTGCAAGTTGCTAAACAAGAATTTCAGAGCATGCTCAACAATGGAATTATCTGAGCTTCCAGTTCACAATGGGCAAACCCTCTACACATAGTGACGAAGAAAAATGGCCAATGGCAAGTATGTGGAGACTATAGAAGATTAAATGACAGGACACTACCCGATAGGTACCCCATTCCGAGGATAGATGATGTAAGGCAAATTCTTCTAAATAAATCAATTTTCTCAAAATTACACCTTTGCCAAGCTTACTATCAAATACCTCTTAATGAAGAAGATAAACAAAAAACAGCCCTGATTACGCCCTTTGGATTGTATGAATTTAATGTGATGCCATTTTGACTGCGCAATGCGCCTAGTACGTTCCAACGTTTTATTAATGAAGTTTTGAGAGGACTGGATTTTTGTTTCCCATATTTGGATGATATACTCATTGCCTCTGCAAATGCTGAAGAACATAATCATCACTTATCACAAGTATTTCAACGACTCAGCCATTACGGTCTCCGGATTAACATCAGTAAATCTGAGTTTGGTTTGGAAAATATAATTTTTCTTGGTTACCTTATTTCGTCAAATGGTACAAAACCTGATCCTGACAGAGTGAGTGCCATTGTCAACTATGATTTACCAAGAACTATAAAACGCCTAAGGTCTTACTTAGGAATGCTGAACTTCTATCGCAGGCATCTACATCATGCTGCAGGCAATTTAGCAAATCTCACTAATTTTCTTAAGGGTGCTAAGAAAAATGATAAAACTAAGATTGTATGGACACCAGAAACTATTGAAGATTTTCAACAGAGCAAACAAGCCTTAACATACCACTGTTAACATTACTCTGTACTTAACATAGCTCTGTTAACATACCCAAATCCTAATTGTGAATTCTCACTGTAGATGCATCTGACTGGGCAGCTGGAGCTGCTCTGCAACAATGGGAAAATAGTTCATGGATACCTATTGGATTTTTTTCCAAATAGTTTTCTGAAACACAGTGCAAATACTCTACATATGACCGAGAACTTACAGCTATTCATATGTCAATCAAGTACTTTAAATATTTGTTGGAGGGAAGGTCATTTGTAATATATACAGATCATAAGCCTTTGATTTGTGCATTGAAACAAAAGAACGACAAAGCATCCCCTCGCCAACTTCGACAATTGCAATATATTTCCCAGTTCACAACAACCTTGGTTCATGTTTCAGGAAAAAACAATATGATTGCAGCTTACATGTCTCGACTAGAAGAATGCTCTGCAATTGATTTCACCCAAATAGCAGAAGCGCAAACACATGATGAAGAACTACAACAACTGCGTACTTCTGCAAATATTGGATTGATTTTCAAATCCTACCCTCTTGAAAACGGAAGCCAATTATGGTGTGATGTTTCAACAAAGGAAATTAGACCGTATATTCCAAAAGATTTTCGTTATAATGTATTCAAACATTATCATAATATGTCACACCCTGGAATCAGATCTACGGCTAAGCTGATATGTTCGAAGACAGTTTGGATAAACATGAAAAATAATTTGCGCTCATGGGCAAATGCCTGTATCGCATGCCAAAAAAGCAAAGTATCCAGACATGTGAAGACACAACTTCAGAAAGATTTGCCACTGTTCATATAGATATAATTGGACCCCTGCCACCATCTGAAGAATACACCCATTGTTTAACATGTATCGACCGATTTACTGGATGGACTGAAGTTATTCCCTTGAAAGAGACACCAGCTGAAAACGTTGCACGGAATTTCTACCAACATTGGATCTGTCGGTTTGGAACACCTGCTACTATAATTGCTGATCAAGGCAAACAATTTAAATGTGAAATATTTAAATCATTGACATCAATCTGTGGAATAAAACTAAACCATACAACTGCGTACCACCCGCAGTCAAATGGAAAGATCGAGCGTTTTCACCGAGTGCTGAAGTCAGCCATCAAAGCTCACGGAAAACAACAGTGGACACAAGTGATTCCAACTATTCTTTTAGGCGTACGAACTTGTCTAAATGAAGATGCGTCAGCGACCATAGCAGAGATGGTATACGGAGTACCGTTGAGACTTCCAGGTGACTTCTTTGAGACTCCCAGGCCCACTTCGGATATACCAACATTCATCAGCATGCTGCGCCAGCAAATTGACTGCCTGCGCCCAAGACCGGTGGAACACAAAAACAGGACTACTACCTTTATCCATAAAGACTTATCAAAGGCGACACACGTCTTTGTTAGAGTCGATCGGGTAAGGGCAAGTTTGGAAAAGCCTTATGAAGGCCCATTTCTTGTCATTCGACGAGCAGAAGTGAAGTACTACTCATTAAATATCAAGGGTAAAGAAGTAAATGTATCGCTTGACCGGTTAAAGCCAGCGCATCTGTTGTGTGATGACAGTGATTCGGCACGGGAGCAATCTATTGGTTCACCTGCAGATGAACCGGAGGATCCTGGGCAGCCTGAAGCAACTTTGAAGAAGACGCGTTCGGGAAGAGTAGTGCATTTTCCCTCGCGATTTCGAACGTAACACAGTTACTGGGGGGAGAGTGATGTGGCGGCTGGCATTGATTGGTATCCATAGAGACCGCCAAATAAATAACCTACAACACATGTGTGTGTAAAAAAGATATGTAAATTTGTACCTTGTGTTCTGTCCTAAAATATAAAAGTTATGTAATGTATTGTGAGTTTTACAAATGTGTAAAACCCCACTACAATTGGTGACCCCGACGTGATCGTGAGTGATATATGAAATTAAAAAAAAAAAAAAAAAAAAAAAAAGCTATGTATATATAGCTAGTTTAGGATTTGTAAATATATTATTAGAGGTGTTTCTTTTCTCTTTACTTTAGTTTTGTGTTTTCTTCTTTCTTTTTTATATATCATTATCATGTGTTTTTTTTTTGAGAATAAATGGAACAAAACAGAATAACCGAAAGTGCGCTGACCGGTGCAACAATCCCATTGCATCGGAATACGCGCACCACAGGCTACGTAACCCCATGAGCCCGCTTCACGGGCTTGTGGGGCTAGCCCGATTGAGGCTCAGCCTCAGGTAGGGGGGGAAAAAAAAGAAAAAAAAAAAAAGTTATACCTGAATATTTTCCCATCCTATTTCATCAAACTAAATATTTTAATGTTATAATTTATAGTATGTACTATATGTTGGGACTTTCGTGGACTATAACTACGAGACGATTAAAATGAGATAATTGAAATCGTGTTGAAAATCCCAGTTTCAGATGAAGTGATGGTATTTTGCGTTGAAGTATTTCAGGAGCACAATGAAGGTGTTAAGAAAAAAATGCCTCATTCTGCCATACGAAGTTTTGTACCGAATTAAACTTCTTTACTCCCTGCCTAATGACATAAGTTTGAAATTTTTCTCGCAAATCACGTCATTAAGTGAATTTTCAATAAGTGGCCGGAGGTACAAGTAATTAACGTACACGGTCCTAAAAGCAGTCACTGCGTCAAGTTCATAACATGTTCTTGGAAGGAAGGCAACAATCTGAGCGTATTTTAGTTGGTCTTGTTAGATATTTGCCTGGAAGTTTTGATTGTTATTTAAGTGAGTTACTGACTTGAATAGGATATTCACGTTCGCAAGCCTACTCTACATTTGTAACACGAGTTATCTTTTTATTATCTTTTTTTTGTAACGCTTCTTTTAGTGATTTTTTATTGAAAGCTAGGAGAAAGCCTGATTTTTATATCTTATTAGAGTGATTAACTTAGCATATAAATCCATCGCTACCGACTGGTTCAAGACAAGCCATCCTTTGGGGATCAGAGGGGGCCGACCAGCCACTCTGGGAAATAAGGGCCGGTCACCGAGGAGTCCCGAGGGTAATTAGCACGATACGCGAATATTCTCCCAGGCAATGCTTCAACGCTGAAATGCTGAAGCAGATCAATCGCAATTCACAGTTATCCGACTGATTTTACTTGATCATCGAATATGATGATTTATATTCGAATATTAATACATAGTAAAGTATGCCAACTGTTTATTCCTTTACTGCCGATCTCAATGGGAATTCGGGTTAACGATACATTTCCAACTATGCGATGACACATTGCCAATCAATTATATTCGAGTACATTAAATCACTAATAACCGTTGTTTAGGAAGGAAAATATCTACTACTGATACCGTATCTACAGGATACCAGGAATTGTCGAAAGTCCGATTTCGGGTAGATCTAGGTTAGTTCTGATTCCTCGTTATGGGGAAAATTTTCCTTGTTCGCAAATCATAATATGTTGATACAAACAAACTACTTGTCACCAGTTATTATTCAGCTTCAGATATTCGTGGCTGGACTCTCCAGGTTTATTATTTTGAAACTATTATTCTATTTATTTTGTTTTATTGAACATGGGTTCCCTATATGTGATAGCCAGAGTGCCTCTAAACAGAAATGACAGGTGCACCATTATATGTAAACCCTTCGCACACTTTCCGGAAACACTCCACGGACACAAAAACCCACTGATACAAGGGCTATTTACACCTGACTTACCTGGTAACATTTCATAACAAAGTGCATTCCCTTGTTGCCAGTCAATTAACAAAGTTAAAACAATAAAATAAAAGAAGTATATCGTATGTATAATTAAAATAAAAATTTGAATACTTCGTTGTGAATCGGTTAAAAATAGAAAAATAAATGGGTTACTCAAGAATTAGCTCGCTCTGGCTAAACGAGTGTCAGTTAACGTACAAGACAGATTTTATTGTTCTATACGTGAAAATATTAACAATTTTCTATTGAATTATTTTTGAATATGCCTTTTAGTAATAAATATCCTCTTTCCTTTTTAAATGACAATTTGTTTTATAGATGTACTTGTAATATTTTGTCGGTGTACTCATATGAATGTGCATACATTTATAACACTGTTTACTGGATACTAGACTATATATAAAAAAAAACAAGATTTCTGTTTTAGCTTATTGAGTTATACGTATCAGTTTGATATATCAAAATTTTTTGATCATTAATCGATTTTAAGGTAGTTGACTAAGTGAAAATAATCAATTGTCACTACCGACCGGTTACGACACTAGAGTCATCCCTATTAAGTAGAATGGGGAGAGTCCCAACTCACCCTCAGGACACCCTCCCTTACTGCTTGTAAAAACAACCGCCAGAGTGCACCGCAGGCATAGGTACCACCTATACCTCAATTTTCACATCGTTTTATTTGATTGGGGGATTTTCTCTCGTTATAGTCAAGTTAAAATCACATTTAGAAGTTTTTATTACCATTGTATATGAAGTGAGCAACAATATATTGACGACTTAAGGCATTAAAATTAATTGTTTGTGCCCTAGTGTCCTTGTAACGTACCTTACTTCCCGGAATTTTCGTCTGCCCTGATTTGATAACTTACCGAATTTGCGATAATTGGATTCATGCATTGGTCCACGGCTATTTACATACTCTGCTTTGTTTGAACCAGAATGAGGCTTCTTACTAGTTCATTGATCGAGTAAGGACGTGTTTGAGTTGGTGCGCTTTGCGATTTTAAAGATTTTAAAGTTTAACATCCTCAAATGTATGTGCGTTATTAACAATTGACTATCATTGTTAACAACGATAGTTTAGAGTGTATTGCACCAGACGCTGTTAGAAGATTGTTACAGCAGTGGAGTGGGAGGAATCTGCAGTGAGATCACAAAGATAAGTGCTGACTACTTATTATTACTTACGTACTTATTATTTATTATAGTTTTTTCGGACTGCGGTCCAGACATGGGGAAGGTGAAAAACCCCAGAGTTTTTAACATGGAGATTTCCCATGAGGAAACTGAATCTCCAGACAGCCCGGCTCCCGAGCCCTCCCAAGGGGTATTTATTAATCCCAAGGGAGTATGTAGAAACCGTACTCTCCCCCAGGCCCCTGAGGTTAAAACGTCCAACACTTTTACCCCCCTTATCACAGCTCAACCAGAGGCCAGCACATCGGCCGCCCCTGCAGCCCCCAAATCGCCAGCCCCCCTAATATTAGGTCGCATCAACAGTTACGACCTAACCCGTCTGCTTACCTAACACGGCGTGAGAAACTTTAGGATCTCACAAACACAACAGGACACTAAAGTCCTGTGCCATGCTGTCTCTGACTACCAAAGAGCAGCTGCAGTGTTAAGAGAAATAAATCTTCCTTTCCACACCTTTGCCCTCCGCGGGACAAAGCAAAACAAGAAATTTTTGCTCCACGGATTCGATCTAATGCACCCGATCGACGATATAAAAGCCGAAGTTCAACAACTCGGTAATATAATCGATGTTTATCGATTAAGGCGCTCCGACCATAACGGTGCCAAAACTGAGATCGAGCCGATCCTCGTTATCACAGATCATACCTTAACTCAAGCTATGATCAAGCAAATCGGCCACATAAAGAACGTGCTCTTCCGTGTGAGCACATTTCATGACAAAAGGGGCATTACTATGTGCCTCAACTGCCAGGAGTACGGCCACACCAGGCGGTACTGCTTTAAGCAGGCAAAATGTGTGAGGTGTAGCCAGCCTCACGAAACTAAAGACTGCCCAAGGGACACCTCAATTCCCCTGAAATGCGCGAATTGCGGGGGTAACCACGTTGCCTCCTTTCAACAGTGCCCCCACAGACTGCAGCTCCTACAGGCCACTGAAAATAGAAAGCAGGTTAAAAATAACACAGCCGGGCCGAGAATGGCCAGATATCAGCCTGCCCCCCCCCACCTCGTCAGACAGCGTCATATGCCCAGATGGCATCAGGTAGCACCAGGGCTCCGGAAGTACACCCAGAGCCCCTACCACAGCAAAATAATAATAATAATAACAACTACGCCCCGATGGGCATAATGAATACGTTAGGTAGCATGATGAACATGCTCAGTGGTATGACAACCGCAATGAACAAACTATCAGAGGCGGTAACCGAAATGATGAGAGATTACAGAAAACCCGCATCTAAATGAGTGGGCACTCAATTTTAAATTACAACGTCTGCGGCATTACGCCCAAACAAGCCAACGTAGAAGTAATTCTACGGTGCCACACCCCAAACGTTGTCGTCCTCACAAATACCCGGCTGAAGAAAATCCACTTCTGCCGCTTCCCGGGTTATACTGTTTACCATCAAGACACCGAAACTACCACAGGAGGAGTAGCGGTGTTAGTCAGAATCGGTATACCCTGTAGGAGACTGCCCCCCCCCCCGTCAACCTAGGCCCCAATCAATTTATTGTAACGCTCCAACTACGGCTCACGAAGAATACCATTGTGTCAGGAGTCTATAGAAGACCGAGAGCCGCCTGTGACCCGTACAAGCGTCTGCTCATGACCGAAGACACGTCATTGTGGGTGACCTAAATGCAAACCACAGCTGGTGGAGTAGTACTAGGGCAAACGGCCTAGGCCGCTATATTACTAAAACTCCATTTACGGTAATCCACCCAGGATTGCCAACCTTCCGTCATTTTGCTTTCCCAGACATCATTCGGAGAACAACCGGCAAGAAATCACCAGGGCAGGATTCGATCCAGAACATCCTTTTGAAGCAGCTGCCGAGGAAAGGAATCTCGTTCATAACTAACATCTTCAACTCCTGCTTCAGGCTTCGTTATTTCCCTCAGAACTGGAAACATGCAGTAGTGATCCCTCTACCAGCAAAGAGTGGATATGAGCCATCTCATTACCACCCCATTAGTCTGCTGACTCAACTCTCAAAGCTGTTCGAGAGAGTCATCCACACACATCTCTCCGGGCACTGCGAGTCAGAAGAAATCTTCCCATCGGAGCAGACTGGTTTCAGCACAGGCTTAAGTGCGAATAACAACCTGGTGAGGTTGCAACACCACGTCGCTTCGAACGTCCGAAGCAACAGAGCTACCGCAATGATTTCTCTGGACTGTTCGAAAGCCTTCGACTCTGTGGACCACTACATCCTGCTCCAGCGTCTGAGGGAATATGAATTCTCGGATCAGCTGCAGAACCTGATGAGATCCTACCTTACAGGCAGAACTTTTTCGGTTCGTATAGGCACTACGACCACGACCCGAAGAAACTACTCTGCCGGTGTCCCCCAAGGATCGGTGCTAGGCCCGTTGCTGTTCAACATTTATACCGCCCACATCGTAGGAGCCTCGTACTCCAACTGCGAGGTATCCGCGTACGCGGACGATATAGGTGTCTACAGCACTAGCATCAATCCCTCCAGAGCCCTGAAATTCGCTGAGAGCGCCAGTCAACAAATTGCCGAGAAACGCGATGCCGTCTACATTAAAGTCAATCCGGCCAAGACGGAAGGAATAATATTTAGTTACAAATCCGGAAAAAAGAAGCTCCCTAAATCCTTCGTGTTAGACGGCAAAGAAGTCCTTGTAAGCAACAAGCTGTGCTACCTCGGAATTACCCTCGGTAGGCACTTGTCGTTCACAACGCACCTCGGCAGGAAATTAAAAAGCGTTAGGAAGAAATTCTTCAGCCTCGGACACCTACTTCACAGCCCGGCTCTATCAGTACGCCTCAAGCTGCTGATATACCAGAGCGTCCTAAGACCTGCATTGATGTATGGAACCCCTCTCTACAAGTATTTGACTCCTAACACTCTCCTAACGCTCCAGCAATTTCAGAATAGAGTTCTACACACCTCCCTCAAACACACCCCGTTCGACCGTATGAAGGCAGATGAAATCCACAAAAAATTCGAAGTGCTCACTATCCAAGATTTTATCAAGAGAAGGCACATCAAATTTTTTGACTCCCTAAGACATAGCCATAACCCACTATTCTCCGACCTTCAGCCACCACCAATGCCCGTCAGATGGAAGCACTGCTGGGCCGCCGAAGCCTGGAGAATGAAAGACATCATTGACTGACCGACCTACACCTAGCCGAGAGATCGAGGCCGATCTCCCGGCCGACTCAACCGACGCCTCATTACCCCATCTACCTGTGTAAGCAGGCTTGACCTTCCGGCCGATTAGGCCGACTCATTTCAGGCCCCTGGTGGGGCGGCCGGCCAGGCTTCGCCTGGCCCACTGCAAGCCATTGCCTAGGCTCAATCCTTGGTAGACTCTCACTACCTTCCTGACTCCATCCGCCTTCCTAGGCATTCCACACCCCATATCCTTCTCATACTTCCTTCAAATAGGGGTATCCCCTTAGTGAAAGGCATTTCCGGCCAGAAGTAGTTTTTCCTATTTTTTCCCACATTCCTATTTTGTAGGTTTGAGAGCTTTGAAAAAAAAAAAAAAAAAAAAAAAAAAAACCCTGGTCTTCCTTCAAAGCGAATAAATCTTTCGCCTTTACAAAAGATTTCCGTGGAGGGGGAATTTTGATGAGTCTATAATCAATTTTTTGTCAGAACTCCGCCCTCGGGTGGGGTCATAAATTGAAGGGTTTGCTGTAAAAAGGAGGTAGCTCCATCCCATAGCTGTTGGGAGTTAGAAACACTTTCTTGTTTAAAAAAAAAACCTCTTTTCTTTGGCCCCAAAAGTATGCAGCTCCAATCGTTATTTCCAGAGTTACTCACGAGATGGAGCTGCTTGTCTTGTTAGTTTGTAGCAAGGGAGCGGTAGCTCCTGGAGCTACCTCTTTGTCACCCCAGACGACTGACGTGTTTTGTTTACAGGGAGGTTAACTATTGAATACTGTTATTCAATTGTGTTCATAGTTAAAGAGTATTTATTTCGTCGTTCGTGTCTTTGATTATAATAAACATAACAAGTTTATTTTAATAAGTTTATTGAAAAAAGTTTATTTTGTTTTGAGGATAATGAGTGTCTCGGAAGAGGAAAGACTATTCAGTAGTGGGTCAATTGATTTATATGAGCCTTCTGAAGAAGATATCACTTCCAGTGAAGAGGTTGAATCCAACAAGAAACAAAAAAGCGATCTCATTCGCCCAAAGCGGAAAGTTAGCTGTCAGAGTGAATGGAAGCGAAATGTAAGAACACGACTAATGACTGAAGGTAAACCATACAAAACTGTAAGTGGGAAAGATAAATCACGCCGAGTTGTTGGCCGCGATTGCATGTGTAAGTACAAATGTTTCGATAAGCTTATCGAGCAGGAAAAATTAAGCCTTCTTAATTCTATTAATAAATTGGGGGAAAAGCGATCACAAGATATTTATTTAGGAGGACGCATTGCTATTAAAGCTGTTAATCGAAGAAGAGTGAAAACTGGACAAGGTCAGCCTAGGGCTTTTTCAGGAGTATATTCCGTTCACATTGGGGATAAAAAATTACGCGTGTGTAAGAAAGCATTTGCATCCCTTCATGGGATTTCTTGCAAAGGCATTGAAAATATTGCTAGTCACATTTTCAAAAGTAAAGCTATATCACCAAAGCCAGATGGCCGAGGAAAACACAAAAATAGACCAAACCAGGTTGATGATGAAAGAGTAAAGAAGGTGTACGACCATATAGCAAGCTTTCCTGCAAGAGAATCTCACTATAGCCGAAAGGATAACGTTAAAAGAAAGCATTTATCCGCAGATCTTGACATCACTCAAATGCACATGTTGTATTTACTAATTCATCCCCTGTATCATACGACTTTTATTTTCGATATTTAAAGGCTAATTTCAACCTTGCTTTTGGCAGCCCTCGGTCAGATACCTCAATCAAAAGTGTGATTGTTTAAAAAACGAAATGTGTTCGCCATCTATAAGTGAAAATAGACGTAAGGAGTTGGAGCTGCAAAAAAATTTACATCTGAGTAAAGCAAAAAAATTTTAGATGCACTCAAAGAAACACAAGCTCGTGCAGTAAACGAGGACAATGTTGAAATGTTATGTTTCGATTATCAACAAAATATGCCGTTACCAAAAGTGCCATCAGGAGATGCATTCTATAAAAGGCAATGCTGGATTTACAACTTTGGGATCTCATCAGCCAAATCTGGTAAGCATTATTTCTACATTTATGATGAATCCGTTGGAAAAAAGACACCAAACGAACCAATCAGTTTTTTGCATCATTATATACACTCAGTGATGAGTGAAGATATAAAAATTCTATATCTATTCTCGGACAACTGCATATCCCAAAACAAAAATCACGCTTTAACACAGTATCTATTTTTTCTTGTTAAAAGTGGACGTCTGAATACAGTCTTTCATAGGTTCCCAGAACCGGGTCACAGTTGTATGCCTTGTGGTCGAGCTTTCGGAAACATTGAAAAGCTCATGAGGAAAGTAAAAAGAGTGTTTGTCCCAAGAGAATATACGCGCATTATAGAAAAGACGAGTAAAAAGTTTACTGTGACGGAAGTTACTCAAGAAATTATTTTTAACTTCGTTGACCTATTAAAAGGTTTCTTCCTTAAAACCCCTCACATCATTTCTAATGGTAGCAAAAAAGAAAAGTTTTTAATAACAAAATTTAGGGTTTTCACTTATGAAATATCCCACATCAATGCAGGAAACATCTTAGGTAGTGAAAGTGTTGGAATAATGTGTAACAAAACAATAAGATTGTTCAACATCCAAAACAGTACCCCTATAATGTTGAACAACCTTCAACAAGCATACACCAACCACCTACCACTCAAGGCTGCAAAATATAAAGATGTGATGGACCTTGCCCAAAAATACGTCGCACAAAATGATATGTGGTTCTACAATCGACTACAGCCAGGCAATGCGCCTGATGACCCAGATGTTACAGAAGGAGAATGTGACGATTGAATTGATGTTATTTTCTGTTTGTAAAACCAATAATTTTGCTGTACTTTATTTTCAGTTTTCTTTGAATAACAAATAGATAATATTAGTACATAATATTTATTTTTACACCTTTTTCCGAGACATAATATATTCCTCCATTCCTCATATTCCATTCTTTTGGGCAAAAAAAAGGTAGCTCCAAGAATCATCCACGTACCACCAACATTTTGATGATATTTTTTGAATGAAAATACTGTTCTAATATGTAAACACCATAATTGAAAGTAAGCAACAACAATATTTTTACATAACTTAAAATTTGAATTTTTTAAACGTTTTTTTTTGGTTTCCCAACAAATGGAAAAATTGGAGCTACCTCCTTTTTGCAGCAGACCCTTCAAGTGTGTTGCGGCATATTCGATAGCCAGGGCTTTTCTGTTGAGCTGGCTGTAGTTTGAATCAGCCTGCGTCAGAGCTCGTGAGGAGTAGGTGATTGTACGCTCGTGACCATCAATTTCATGACTAAGTACTGCGGCTATCCCAGTTTGCAAGGCATCAGTTGTGAGAACAACCTGTTTTGAAGGGTCAAACGGTATGAGCACTTTGTCTGAGCACAACTAGTGTCACAAAGTAAAAATATTATTAGAAGAGAAGTTACAGGTAAACGGGACGTATGATCCAGGATTCCAAGTCTCTCTAATAAATTTTAAAATTAATTAAGATAAAGAAAAAAACAGAAGACGTTAATAAGATATATTTAACAACAGTCAATGGTGTGACACAAACAAAAGGTTTAGTAACCATAAAAGTGAAAAGTTTGACATAGAAAAATATTTTTATGTGTTCATTGTAGAGAGAGATGATTTAAAAGATTTTCTTATAGGATTAGATATTATAAAAAAAACTTAGATTAATTAAAAATGAGAATATACAAATATTACAGAAGAAAGAAGATGAAAACGGAAATACTGAGAAAAATAAAGAAAAAAATGACGAAGTTAAAGTGAATTTTAATGAACATATCGAAGAAGACCGGTTCAAAATAAAATTAGAACATTTAGATAATATGAAAAAGATTAAGATAGAAAGACTGATAGAAAAGTACAGTACAGTATTTGCCAGGAACAAATATGATGTGGGCACGGTTAAGGATTACGAAGCTAGAATTGACTTACTGGTGGACAGATTCTGCATCAAGAGGCCTTATAGATGCACTATAACAGATAAGAAGGAAATGAGATCAGGTGGCAAAATTATTAAAAAATGATTTAATTGAAGAGTATTATAGTCCGTTTGCAACCCCCGTGACTCTAGCATTTAAAAGCGATTAAAACAAGCTATCAAGATTATGTATAGATTTTCGTGAACTGGACCAACTAGTTATGCCACAAGCTCAACCATTCCCATTAATAAATGATTTAATAATACAAACAAGAAACTGCAAATACTTCACCAAACAAAATATAAATTCCGGTTTTTGGTCAATTCCATTACTCATTGAAGATAGACAGAAAATAGGATTTGTCACACAAGAAGGGCACTTCCAATGGACATGCCTACTGTTGTGACAAGGGCTAAATAATGAGACACATTTTTATATGTAATTGAATAACGCGACACAATTTATTTACACAATGAGACATAGATATTACAAACAGAATGTATACACTCAAACAAACTGAAACCTTCTGAACACATGCCAGGTTTCGTAACACACTGTTATTTATATCAGCTAACCAAACTTATAGTTATTTATAACTGCTTCACTATAATCTCCCCCACTTATTTAATGACAGGTCCACAACACAAGTTGGAGACATAGTCCTCGAGATACTTCGGCTTTTTCCGGCTCCTGGTAGGGCTAGGTGATGGAGGGCCAGACGGACCAGGCTGAACAGGTGGCCTTGGATGGCATGGATTAGGCAAGTTGCGCTGTGTACCTGGACTACTTACATGTGGTGAAGGAGGTGTTGGTGGCGATTGGTGGTCTAGTGGCAAGCTTGTAGTTTCAGTTTTGGATGGCACCCCCATTCTGTGCTGTGGAACTAAAGGAGTTAAGGAGACTTCTTTCTTCGGAACCAAGGTGACGACCAGTTGATTAATATGGCGTTTCAGGGTGCGACCTGTGTCCAACTTGACAATATAATGGTACTGGCCGAGTTTTCTCCTGATGGTGCCAAACTGCCAAACGTCTTGGTTTTCTAAGCGAATCTTCACCTGCACTCTCTCCCCCACTTGAAGATTACGAACCCGCAATGCAGTAGGCACAGTTGGAGTTAGAGGTTTGCTGTTTGGTATCAGAGAATCAAGATGAGTACGGATCCTTCTCTTTAGGTACAGTTCCGAAGGAGATAGACCTGAGGCTAAGGGTGCTGCCCTGTAGCGGAACATTATGTTCCGCAGCTTAGAACACAGCGGAGCAGGATCATCAGCAGCAGCCTTGAGCCTTCTTTTCAATGTCTGGATGCTGCGTTCTGCTAGACCATTCGTGGCTAGATGATTTGGCGCGCTAAACTTTTGAAATATCCCCCGCTCTTTGCAATACAGCTGGAACTCTTCACTTTTGAAGATGGCGGCGTTGTCTGAAACCATCACCGAGGGGTAACCATGTACCGAAAATATGCCTTCAAGCAGAGTTGTTGTTGAAAACGAGGACGGAGCATCGCGGATCATGCGAACTTCTGCCCACTTCGACTTTGCGTCCACACACATCAAAAAGAAATGGCCATCGCAAAGCCCCGCATAGTCAATGTGCACTCTCTCCCAATTCTCATCAAGCTGATCCCAGTGATGAATTAGCGCTTTCTGCGGACTGTGACGGACTTTGGCACAGGATTCACAGCTCTTTACAAGACGTTCTATGTCCTTGTCCAATCCTTCCCAGTAAACGTATCTCCTGGCGAGTTGCTTCATCTTAGTTATTCCCAAATGCGATGCATGAAGCTCTTGGAGAATTGGCACTTGGAGAGACTTTGGGATTACTGCTCGATCGGAACGGAATAACATGTTCCCAGAGACAGTGTACGAGCTATCCTTGCGGCTGTTCTTGAGCTCCTGCAGTAATGCTTGCAACTTTGGGTCTTTTCCGGTTTTCTTGGCTACTGTGTCTGCAGTGATAGCCATACTGGAGATCTGGAGCAGTGTTTCAGCATACAGAACGTTGACTTCCTGATCAATCGACATTGCTTGTGACTCACTAGCTGTAGAGACTGGTGCCCGGGACAGACAATCGACATTCTCGTTCTCTTTCCCTTTCTTGTATCAAACGGTGTAGTAGAGTCCACTGAGAAAAAAGGCATACCTCAGTAAACGCGAAGAGGTCATCTGCGGCAGTGTCCGGCCTGGATGAAAAATCCTCGAAAGTGGCTCATTGTCTGTGACGAGAACGAAACGTTTGCCGAGTAGGTAGTTAAAGAAGTGTGTTGCGGCATATACGATAGCGAGGGCTTCTCTATCGAGCTGGCTGTAGTTTGACTCAGCCTGCGTCAGAGCTCGTGAGGCGTAGGCGATTGGACGCTCGTGACCATCAATTTCATGACTAAGTACTGCGGCTATTCCGGTTGGCGAGGCATCAGTTGTGAGAATAACCTGTTTTGAAGGGTCAAACGGAATGAGTACTTTGTCTGAGCACAACTCTGTCTTGAGATTCCGGAAGGAGGCCTCAGCAGCTGCAGACCAAACAAATCGTTCACCCTTCCTGAGTAAGCAGCGTAGTGGGTAGGACTTCGAAGAGAAATCTGGAATGAATTTGGAATAATAAGTGATTAAACCAAGGAATCTCCTCAATTCATCCACATTCTTTGGTTGCAGCATCCGAGAAACTGCTTGAACCTTAGCTGGGCACTTCTGATTTTGATTGTGTGACACTACATGACCGAGGTAATTTATGCTTTCCTTGAAGAATGAGCATTTAGCACGATTGAGATGGAGATCATATTCTTTGAGTGTTTCCAAACATGCGATGAGAGTATCATTGGGACTGTCTCTGGGAACATGTTATTCCGTTCCGATCGAGCAGTAATCCCAAAGTCTCTCCAAGTGCCAATTCTCCAAGAGCTTCATGCATCGCATTTGGGAATAACTAAGATGAAGCAACTCGCCAGGAGATACGTTTACTGGGAAGGATTGGACAAGGACATAGAATCATCACAGAGTTCTGGAGCATTCTTCGAGATCTGAGCCATGACAGATGATGTCATCAAAGTATGCCTCGACCTTTGGTAGGCCGTTCAGCAATTGACCTAGGATCTGGTAGAATTCTGCTGGAGCGGTCTTAATTCCGAAACCGAGGCGATTCATTTTGAACGTACCCTTATGCGTTGAAATCGTTTGTATCTTGCTCCCTTCTTCATCGACCCGCAAATGCAAATATGCCTTGTGTAAGTCCAATTTACAAAAATACTTAGAATCTCTGAGACTATGTAGAACCTCATCTATTCTGCGGATAGGGTGATTTCAGGCAACGAGTCTGGGGTTTACCCCACACTTATAATCCACACATAGCCTTACACCACCATCAGGCTTAGCTATAACAACGAGTGGCGATCCCCAATCGCTTGATGCAACGGTACTAATGACTCCTTGAGACTCTAGCGTGGCTAACTCTCTCTCAACTCGCTCTCGCATTGCAAACGGTACATCCCGTTCACGGACGAAAACTGGTTTCACCCCTTCTCTAAGTTGAAGCTTAACTTCAACGTTTGGAACACACCCGATCCTTTCTTCGAAAATGTCTTTGTATTTCCTGAAGATGTCTTCGATCGGAGTGACTGCGTTGACATCAACTGGACGGAGAGCTGAGTTTTTGTGGCTATCAATCTCATTGAGGCTGATCCCGAGACTACGAATCCACACATGCGTCCAAGTAAAGCGTCATGTCCTGCTGGGACTATAAATAAATCGGCTTCCATCGAATTCCCTTTGTATGTGACTGAGACGGTAACTTCACCCTTAGGCTTGATGAGGTGATCTGAGTAAGAGCAGAAAGTGACTGGAGTCGGTTGCAGCGGTACGTTGAGTTCAAGTTTCTTGAAAGCAGTTTCTGAGATCAAAGAGAAACGTGCACCTGAATCCACTTCAAACGATTGCGGTTTGTTGTTGAGAGTGACTGTGACGATGTATTTATCGGTGTCTAATCCAACCTCATACAGATCCTCGACGGTTTCAATCCGAACGATGCCATATTCGTTGTTGGGGTGATGATCCTCTTCCTCTTGAAGGTATTCAGTTGACAGCTTCTTGGTCTTCGATTTCCGGAGCAGGGTGGTGATACAAACTTTTGTGACATGCCCGATTTTTCCACAAGAGTGGCACTTCATGGATTTACGCTCTGTTCTGCAATCACGCGATTTATGGTTTGAGTGACCACAGTTGAGACAAAGGCCATCAAGACCTAATGCTCGATAATCCACACGGCTTCTGGTGCTGCGGGACTGAGAACGATGACGCGGATGAGAGCTGGACTGATGACGATTGTCTTGAGACCCAGAACGCTGGCGGCTGGGACGATTTCTTTCTTGACGACGATCAATCTTGTTTGCGTCTGTAACTTGATCCGGCGGCTTCTCAGGTAGCTTATTTAATTGACCCGACTCAAATCGAGATGCTTCCAGTTCTGTGGCCTTCGTTACGAATCCATCGAAATCCTTGAGGGTTGTGTCTTGAAGAATCTGTTCGCGTATCCAATTGTCCTTCAGGCCTCTGATGAACTGAGCACGGAGGAATATTTGAGCTATTGAGAACCTCTTTTTACAGGTTGCACTGGGACAGGTTGTGTAAAAATCACAGTCCTTCAACTTTCCCTTCAGAGATGCGACGAAATCCGAAATTGATTGATGTGGCTGCTGAGTGATGCTGAGGAAGTAGTGCTGTGAGACGACGGTTGAGACTGATGGAGCCAGCATTTTTTCGAAATGGCACTTCAAGGTTATGAAGTCGATTTCCTTGATAGGATCATCTGGTCCCAGAAAAGCGGCTAAGTTGTTATAATGTTCTTTTCCAATTGATGAACGCAAAAGTTGAACCTTTTTTGTATCATCAGTGACGTTTTTGAGATCACAATAATTGTCAAAACGCTCCATGTATGACGAAAACTGTTCAGTTTTGGGGTCATAGTTTTCAAATGGTGTCAGTGGTAATGCTGGTGTGGTTTTTTGACTTCCCAGAGCAGATGACAAGGCTAACATCAACTTCTCGAATTGTTCTGAATTCATTGTGACTTGATTTGCTTGTTTAAATCAGGTATATAACGGTTAGTAAAAAATAAATAAAATACCTTTTAGCGGTTATAGTATTGTTAGCGGCACTCAATTTTCCCAATGTTTTGTACTTTTATCCTCGTCGCCAACTTGTTGTGACAAGGGCTGAATAATGAGACACATTTTTATATGTAATTGAATAACGCCACACAATTTATTTACACAATGAGACATAGATATTACAAACAGAATGTATACACTCAAACAAACTGAAACCTTCTGAACACATGCCAGGTTTCGTAACACACTGTTATTTATATCAGCTAACCAAACTTATAGTTATTTATTACTGCTTCACTATACCTACCGTACAGTTTAAAGACATCACCAGCTATTTTCCAAAGAATTTTATCCAGTTTAAAAGACTTTTCAGAAAATTACATAGATGACATCTTAATTTTTTCAAAATCATTCACAGAACATATAGAAAAAAGTAATAAAAGCAATAGTAAATGAAGGTTTCAGATTAAAATTTAAAAAATGCACATTTGCAGCAGAATCAGCAAAATACCTTGAACACATAATACAACACAATACAGTAAGACCAATAAAGGACAACTTAATTTCAATAAAAAACTTTCCAACTCCAAAAACCCAAAAGGACATCAGACAATTTTTAGAAAAAAATAATTTTTATCACGAGTATATACCAAATAGCACGATATTGCTAGATCCACTGCATAAATTATTAAGGAAAAATGAAAAATTCTTATGGACGGAAGAGTGTGAAAAATTCTTTGCAGAAGTAAAGAAAGTACTATGTTCCCAACCAGTGTTAGAAATATTTGATAATGATTTACCAATAAGAATTTATACAGATGCATCTCTAGATGGTATTGGTGTAGTTTTGAAACAAGTACAAAGCAATGGAAAAGAAAAGCCAGTAGCATAGTTTTCAAAAAAATTAAGTGAACCACAAAAAAGAAAAAAAACAATTTATTTAGAATGTTTGGCAATCAAAGAGGCGTTAAAATATTGGCAACACTGGTTAATTGGAAGAAAATTCATTGTATTTTCAAATCATAAACCATTAGAAAATTTAAACAAAAGAACAAGAACATATGAAGAACTTGGTGAATTAACTTACTATTTGTCACAATACAATTTTGAAATTAAATACATTCCGGGAAAGGATAATACCGAAGCAGATAGTCTGAGCAGAAACTCGGTATTAGAACCAATTGAAAATAAAGATGAAATCCTAAAAATAGTTAATTTGATAAAAATACAATAAATTAAAACAGATCCAGAGGAAAATAGAATATTACAAACACCAAAACAAAATTAATAGAAAAAAGATGGAGTTTTCTATAAAAAAATAAGAAATAAAGAAAAGATAATTTTATCTAAACTTAAGTTTAGAATTTATTAAAGAAATACATTCTGAATGGTGCCATATAGGAATTAAACAGATAATGAATACGGTATGCCCTTATTATACAGCAAAAAATATAACTGCAAATATAAAAAAAGTATGTAAAAACTGTGAAATATGTATTAAAAGCAAATCCAGAGGGCAAGAAAAATATGGGCTAATGTCACAACTAGGGCCGGCAACAAAACCATTCGAAATAATGCCAATTGACACTATTGGAGTTTATGGAGGACAACGATCAACAAAAAGATTCCTCCACCTGCTTATTGACCACTTCACAAGACATGCATTTATTTCAACATCAAAAACTCACCACTGACTTCGTCAAGTTAGTAAGTAGTGTACTGGAAACAGACAAAGTAGGACTAATACTTACAGATCAATACCCAGGAACTAACGCAAGAGAATTCAAAGATTTCCTTAGGGAAAAGGATGTTTGATTGATATTTACAGCAGTTAATGCTCCCTTTTCCAATGGTTTAAATGAGCGACTAAATAAACTCTAGTCAATAAAATCAGATGTAAAATGAACGAAAAAGTGAAGAAAAGAGCCTGGACAACAGTTGCTAAAGAATGTGTGGATAAATATACTGAAACAGAATATACAGTAACTGGTTTTCCACCCAAGTATTTATTAGATGGCAAAGATACAAGCATTTTACCTAAAGAATTAAAAAAAGGAAACAATAAAGAAAATTGGATGAATGACAGTAAATTAGCCTTAGAAAGAACAAAAAAGTCTCATGAATATAACAAGACAATATTTGATAAAACAAGAAAACATTGGGAATTTAACACAGGAGATACAGTATATATATAGAGAATGGCCACGAATTGAACAGGAAAAAACTAGATTAAAAAATAAAAATAGGTCCCTTTGAAATAACAGAGAAGATATCAAATTCAATATATAAAATAAAAACCGGAAGAGGAAAGCAAGAAACTGGATTCTTTCACAGAACAAAATTACTTCCGATATTACCAGACTGAAAATTTTCAAAGAATTTTCACCTTTGAGAGGGACGATGTAATGAAAGTGTTCTCTCTTTAATTTGAATTTGCCACGCTGCTTCCACTGTCTGCCACCAGATGGAGCAGCCATCATATAGAGAAGGTTATGTTAGGTAGCAGAACCTGTAAATAGAGAGGTGATAGTTATAAGCTGTAATTGTCGTTTCTTTGTTTACAGGTAAGATTGTGTAAATCAATATTAATAATTGTTATAATGTAATATATAGTGAATAAAATTGCTAACTTTGTTTACAGAGAAACTGATTTCAGTTTATTCACCCCACCTTCAATAATTGTCTTTCATATATACCATTGTTTTGATTGTTATTCATAATAAAGTATTTTAAAAGACTCTCCTCTATAAGATTATTTAACTGTCCATTACCTGTTACGTGTTGGCTAGAAAGGCAGACTCAGCACTGTTCGAGTCTTATTAACAGCAAGTAATGTCAGCTGATGTAAACTTCTTATACTTTTAATTTTTTGTTTTCTATCTTCTGAAATAAACTTGTAATAAAATATAACTTTCCCTATATCAATAGAAATTTAATACTTACTGCCCAGACTAAACTCTTCATTTACAATTTGTTGGCAAAGGCCCATACAATTTACGTAGCACCCAGTTGGAGCTTAGTTAGTCTTCAATATCAAATATCTGCTAACTTCAAATAACCTTCTAAGAATAATATTGAACAAATTAAGGTTCTATACAATATTTAACATGCTCTAAGTATCTTAAGAGAACATCATAAGGAGAGTAGATTAATTCAAAATATTTCTAACATAGATAAATTACCCAAAGGTGAGACCTTAGGGCGTATTTTGTATGTATTATGAAGAAATGTTTTTTTTCTATTAGCATCTACTGTTTTTGGCTAGGTCTTTTTATTTATATTGTTTCCTGAATTAAAATTCATTTCTAATGCAATGTAGATTTTATTCAGAACTTATACTAGGTGCATTGAAAATGAGCACATGATTATTTGTATTATGTGAATGTTAGTTTTATTTTTTTCCCTTAAATATTTGTCAGGTCAGAGCTAAAAAATTGGGTAGGTGATGACGGCTCAGTTAAAAGATTTCCGAACCTATCAATAAATTTTTTCTACTGCTAATGATTAGAAACCCACAGTAAATAGCAATAATTAACAAATTAGATGCTCATGTAAAATACTTTAACACTGCGTTGTGGTCTCCATTTGCGGAGCAGTTAATAAAATAAGAAATTTACTATGCCCGTAATTTACTAATTCGCTGGGATGAATTTTTGTATGTGGCCCTGAACCAGGAGTTCTGAAGTTTCAATTTCACACGCAGACACAATGGAAACTTGTATTTCATTATTTAGGAATCACAAAAAGGAACGAAATATTGAAAATTGAAATTATATTTTGTATTTAAATTAAACGAATATTATTATGCCTTGTACCTTATACACAATTATATAATACAAAAATAGCTTATCAGCCGTAATAAGGCTTAGGGATCCAAACTGTGTGGTAATAATACAGTTTTAAAATAAATAAGCCTCATATTTGCTTTACAAAACCCACTGAAGCTAAATAGATATATTCATGCTGAAATCATTGTTGACTATAGAATATCGTAGAGCTCTATGTTAATTGTCGAAGAAATTCCTCCCCACGCCATCACTGAACCCCACCTCTAAATTGAACACTTCCAGTGACATTACACTCAGAGGTGCGCCTGCTAGGTCTTTGATTAACTCCCATCCGTCCATCCGGTGCATAAAGAAAGAAGCCTGGCTCATTTGAAAACATCACGTTACTTCAATCGTTTTCTGTCCACATTAGGTGTTTCCGAGCAAATTTCAAACGAGCTCTACGATGATGTCTGGTCAACAATTCACCCTTTGAATTTAGAAATTTAGCAGTGCATAGCAGTAGCAGTTGAAACCCGATTCCGAAGCGTGTGTAATAGAATAAACCAGTCATCTCTTAGCTCTGTCACTCGTGGTCGACCTGCTCTCCGAACAGGTAAACCCAATGCACTGCCTGCATATCTTTGGCTTGGGCCTTCTTTTACTAAATCAACAACACGGGCTCAACCTCCAAATGCGTTTTGTAAATACAAATAAAAACAAGACACCTTCTACTAAATATTTTGAGATCAGTTAAAAATCAAAGTCGAAATTTCTATATACATGTTTTTAAATAATTTATTTGAATATTTATTGGGGATTTCTTTCATATCTATAGCTTCTTATCACTGAAAACCTTTCATATTAATTGAAAAAGAATTGAAAGCTGGAATAATTTAAGTTTGGCTAAAAATCATATGAATATGATCACCTATAGTTGATATACAACTACTCCAGAGAAAATTCCAGATGATCATTCCATCTTTTCATAAGCTGAAAGTAAAAGGGATTTTCATCTCTCAGGAGATAGGCTTCTGTTGTTCTCAGGAAGCGATGTTATAATTGTTTATTCCAGGTTTAAATTACCAGAAGTTTAATTGGAAGAAAGAAGAGACGGGGGGGGGGACTGAAGTGTAGTTTTTTTTGTTTTTTTTAAATGATTTTCTACATTGTACACAAATAAGAAATTATAAGGTACAGATCTACAGCTGTATATAAAATGAATGTATATGGCTAAAGAAAAAAAATTTAGTTGCTAACCTTGTTGAAGGAATGGATGACAAAAAAAACAATGGATTGAAAATTTCTGTCACAGAAAGTAGGGATAACTATGGTTGTATTTCAGCGCTAATTTTATATTTTAGACCCCTCTAGAACTCCAACTACTGCCTTGTAAGTGAATGATACAAGCTCCGGGACACGCTTTTACATAATACAATTCCTACGGTTTTACGATACCTTTAAACTCTACATTAAGAAATTTCGGAATCGTATAACCTTTACTTATAACTTATACTTATAACCTTTACTTAGCTCTCGTGATACTGAAACCAAAAAATTAACCATTATGCTCAAATAATTTTCTGAACATGAAAAATTCGAGTTAAAATTTTTTTCTCAAATCATTATAATGGCCTCATTTTTGTTGAACAATAACTCCAATAATTACAGAAATATACATAAAGAAATTTCTCAAATATTCCATTACTAGAAAAGACGTAAAGATGAGGGAGCATTAATCAGCCTTTCTGTGAGAATAACCCAGGAATGAAATATATTCGAGGAAAATCAATGACAAACATATTTTCCGGTCTTATTAAATATTTTCTGGGATATCTTTGAAAATATTTATACCTTAGAGTTTTTGTCGTGTCCACCACCTTTCATAACTCCTGAGGTGTAACTTTACGCTTTATTGTGGGACATTGACCCCTAAGAATAACAAAGAAGATTCTCCAGCTGACAAAAAAAAAAAATATATAGAAATTAGTATTTCTTATGAAGAAATAGTATATTACAAGAAATTAGTTATTTCTTAACAAATTAGTATTAGCTCATGAATAATAAATAATGACCTAGAGAAATAGGTTGAAGTGAAGTGTTGGCTTGAACTTACATTGATAGCCACTTCAGTTGAGAATCGTTTTATTATCCAGAGCCAAACAAAGGCGTTTGTTAAAACATGACTAAAATCCTGAATATCAGTGGTACTATTAAAAATTTGCAATTAATATTCTGAAGACGGAGATAAAGCTCAAGCAATACAATCCTAAAGAATACCCTGGCTTTTCTGAATAAATCCTGAAAAAGTATTTTAAAAAAAAATCTTTCTATTAATCTCACAAATGTTTGCCGATTTTTCACTACGTGTTTTGAACCGCCGGTACCGCCGGTAGCTCTTTTGATGGCTTCGGTGATAGTGGGGAGCTGAAACTTTTCATGCATGTCGAAAGCCTTCATTTCACGAAAAGGGGTATGTCAGAGTGCCGTTGTTCTGGAAGCTCTGAAGTTGAGTTATTATGCTGGAATGTAGGAATCTAAAGAGTGGTGTCCGAAACAGTAGAGCTGACCTCAGGACGCTCTTGTATATTAAGAGTTTCAGCCGAAGGGATATGGCCTGCCTCGTGATGAGATGCTGGAGAGAGAAGTAAGATCTTCGTACTCGTTTCAATTACTTTTCTTTTTCTTTTTTCTATAAAAAAAATGTTTACTTACTCGATTTTTTATTTCAGGTTTGTGGTCATGAATAAAATAATGTTATCAATTAATTACCCATGTCAGAAAAAAAGTTTTATTTAACAGAAAATTTTTAAAATTCGAAATTTTGGGTCAAGACATCTAAGATAATTTCATTGAAAAATTACGTCATCATCTCTAGCACCTTTGACTATATTTAATTTTTTTTTGTTTATCCTTTATTCAACTCATGTTCGTACCCGAGTATCCCCAAAGTGGGGAGAAGACGCCCACCGCGGGCGTGGGTCGCTACAACCTCTTAGTCCCCGTCCAGCAAGCGCCCAGAATGATATAGAGTGGGTGGGGTGGACCTATGGTCTTTCACCTTGGCTGCCGACCTAGTCGACGGTAGCCTTAATTCACTTTGATCTGACTCCATAAGATTTTTAGAAGGTGACTGTGCCCCGACAAAGCACTATGTTCAGGAGAAGAGGTACAGGGTAGGTTTATAGGTAGTTTATGTGGTCTTGGAATGACCACGAATTCACACTCGGTATCTAAGGGTGGGCGAAAACTGTCCCGATCCCAAAGGCGAGTGTGAACCGGAGAGAAGCAGACTGGATTGCCGTGGGAGACACTGCTTGGAAAATTTTCAGGGCCACGGCAACCGTCTTTCGCGAGGGGGAGGTCTCTCCCAAGGAGGTGCTAGTTTTAGCGAGACGAAGGCAGAAATTCCCACTAGGAAGGTGTGGGGTCTGACAATGCCGGACTAAAACATAGCGAGGTTAGGAGAGAGATGCAGAGGTAGTTAATTGAGAAATCCATGGTTTTGAGTAGAGCAGCAGGCGCCAGTGCAGAGAGAGAGAGAGAGAGAAGTGTTCAAGGTCCCGGTTGTTTTCTGTCTGTAACCTGATATTTTTTTTTTTTTCTTTTTTTCTTTTTTTTCCAAGCTTGCTTGTTAGAAATTCAGGATAAATGAAAAATAAGAAATAATTTGGTTTTGCCGATCCTTGTACTAGGTGTACGTGCTTGAAGGTGGTGTCAAAGGATTAAGGAGTGTGGGAAGCTTCGGTGGAGGTTGGTTGATGCGGTACAGTGGTGAGAGTCCACTGGTGGCTAGGCCTAGAGTCTCTCTAGGCATGTAGTGTAGTTATATTTAGTCTGACGTCAGTGATGGGTCCCCCTAAGAGGCTTTTTGTTGGTGGGTCAAGTGCCGTGATGTCCACCATTGGGTCTGCTTTACTCGATCTTGTGAGTTGCCATCTTGCCGGTAGCGGTGGTGGTGTCATGTCTTGGAATAGAGGGATTATACTGTATTTCATCCAGTCGAAGAACTTGATGTGTCTTCTTTTGATGGCTTTGGTGATGGTGGGGAGCTGGAACGTTTCGTGCATGTTGGAAGCTTTCATTTCACGAAAAGGGGTATGCCAGAGTGCCGTTGTTCTGGTAGCCCTGGAGTCGAGTTATGGTGCTGAAATGTAGGAATCTAATGAGTGGTGTCCCAAACAGTAGAGCTTCCTCAGGACGCTCTTGTATATTAATAGTTTCAGCCGAAGGGATGTGGCCTGCTTCGTGATGAGATGCTGGAGAGAGTAGTAAGTCCTGCGTACTCGTTTCAATTTCTTCTGCAGGTGTGTGCCGAACGTCATGTGTCTGCCTAGGTTGATGCCTAGGTATCAGCTGCTGTTGATAAGTTTGCATTGAGTCCCGTCTATGGTGAAGCTGGGTGGACGCTTTCTTTTCCTATGCTGGAAAAAGAAGATGATACCCTGAGTCATGGCTGATACCCTCTGCAGCCATAACATCTTTCGCTGGGTTGAGGTAGGTGATGTAGACTCTATATCGTCCGCATATCCGCTACCTCACAATTGGATTATGATATGGAGTATGATGAAATATGTAATGTACAAAAATAAATAATACAATAATGGAGATACAATATTCTCCTCTTCCTGAATTTACATGCATTTGGAGGAGTGCATAATATAATAGATTTGTGTTGCGGTTAAAAGTACTTAGTTTCATATTCAACACTAGGTGATGAGGCTTACCTTTTATTTGTCACCGACAACAAACACTAAACACAAAACATAAAAAACTAAATCTATACCTAGAACCTAGGACTAGAGTGTTCCAGCCACGACAGCGTCTTGCCAATACCGGGTTTGTTTAATATTGTAATGAGTCGAAAAAATAATGAATTCATCCACCGTAGGCAGCTCAAATATCTCAAATACTTCAGCCTGCCTTAGAGCTACCTTGGCACTCATGCTCCTACTGTACACCGCTATGTCATCTGCGAAAGCAGTAACTTTGGTATTTTTGTACCGGGCTCCAACAATCTCAGACGTGTATACGTTGAATAGTACAGGGGATAAGACGGCTCCTTTGGGTACTCCACAGGTCAGTGGCACAGCTTCGGAGAAGCTATCACCCACCCGCACCCGCAGCGATCTGTTTTTCAGGAAGCTAGCCAGAATTGAATACAGTTGTTCCGGGCATTCCCGGTCGTAGAGCATTTGACACAGTGTCCCTTGAGACACCGAGTCGAATGCTTGGGTGCAATCAATGGAAATCATGGCTAACTTCCGACTGCACCTTTAGAAGGGGGTGCTCTGCGCTCATACTGGATTGGAATCCAGTCTGCTCTGGCGGAATGATGTTGTTTTCTGAGCAGTAATCTTTCAGATAATTGAAAATAATTTTCTCAAAGATTTTCCCCATCTGTGGTAGCAGACTGATCGGACGGTAGTGGGCTTTAGTAATGGGAACAAGATGGCTTGTTTCCATGTGTCAGGAAAGTACCGCAATCTTATTCAAGAGTTGTATAAGTTTGCTAGTTGTACTATCCCTCTCCTCGGCAGTTGTTTGAGCAGCACTGTTTGTATCCCGTCGTGCCATGGTGCTCGGTTTCCCTGACACTGGTGAAGAATCGCCTTGAGCTCCTTCGGTGATACAAACATGTGGTTCTGTTCAGCACCTACTAGAGGGGGCATGTGGTAGTATCCCGTCCTAGCCGTAATATCCCTAGCGTAATGGTCGGCCAGTTTTGTTGCTCAGCAGTCAGAACATTGTCACCTTCGTGAAGACTGACAGTGGCTGTCTGGCATTTTCTAGTCTTCAACAGCTTCCAAAACTTTCTGTGATCTCCATGAGTGCTACGAAGTCTCTCATGCCACTGCGCTATTTTCCAGAGTTTCATCAAGCCCCGGATTTGCGTTGTGAGAGAATTTACAACGACCTTGGCTTGCTGATGTCTCGTCCTGTACCATCTATTCTTCCAATTGTTGCGCAAGGCAATAATTTTAAGAATGTGGTCTGGAGGTGGTCGCAGAGACGGTGGCATGGGAGTGAACTTCATCTAGTGAACTTTGATGCGTCTATGATCACATCAGCTATAAAAGTTAGTTGAAGATCTACTTCCTCTTTCGTGTTGAGAACTGGCACCGTAAGCAGGTTATGGTAAATTTGTGACCGGTACAGATCCCAGTCGGTAGACGGTAGTCGTATCTCGTGGGGCGAGGGGTCTCCACTTTACCATCTACTGCATACAGAACTGGCATGTGGTCAGAGGTAACAAAGTCAAGGGTGGTGCAACTAGTGATACGGTGGGGTTGTTTTTTTTAAGGTGCAGGGAAATAAGGCATAAATGCAAGTTAAACGAAGAAGAGCACAGATTTATTTGGATACATATACGGACAGTACTCACTCATGGGCGGTCACAATAGGAATCCATGAGGCACATGCCAACCTGATCACCAAAACGCAACAGTGCCGCCCTTATCGTTACCACTAAATATAATTCATATAAACAACTAATAATACAAATGCGGAATTATACCAATACACCCTTCTAATTTCGCATTACTTACAATCTATTAAGTTTAAATGTTCAACAAAAATTGAGAATTTACTAAAAGCTAAGGATTTGGTCATCAAATCCGCTATTTGATTAGAAGAATCAACATAATGCAATTTTACTATATTTTTATCAACAATACCTTTTACAAAATTAAACTTTACATTAAAATGTTTGGACGTTTTGGTCTCACAGGTATTTGCAATTTTAATAGTGCCCTGGTTGTCTTCAAAAATATTAATTTTACCTTTAAAGTTAAAACTCTCATTTAATAATTTGTTCAGAAATAGTACCTCTTTAATACAGTCACCTAGTGCATAATATTCGGCTTCACAGCTACTTAAAACAACTACGCCTTGTTTCCTGGATCCCCATGAAACAACATTATTATTTACCTTGATAACGTAACCAGATACACTTTTTCTGTCATTTTTGTCAAATGCAAAGTCTGCATCAGCATAGGCATTTATATGAACATCACTAGAGTTAGATTTGTCAAAGCTAAGAGCCATGTCAGGACTATGTTTCAAGTATCTTACAACATTTTTCAAGTGCTTCCAAAGAGTTACAGTAAAACAGTTTTGAAATCTACCAAAATATGAAATTGCATAAGTTAGATCTGGTCGAGAAGCGACCATCAAATACATTAAGCTTCCTAAAAGTTCTTTATAAGGTAGCTTAGGACAATTATTCGGATCTCCTTTTTCGAGATTAAGCTTAGGCTCAATAGGTATTCGCTTAGATTTAGCATCTGACATATTAAACTTATAAAATATTTTCTTAATAAGATTATCCTGTTTAATTACAATATTCCTTAATTTATTTCTGTAAACATTCAACCCTAAAAATTCTAAATTTCCATTATTATCATAATCTTTACATTCTAAATCTGTCATTAATAATTTCTTAACATTTTCCAATTTAGATTTAGAATTAGCTATCAATAGAAAATCATCAACCCATACAAGAATATAAACACAAAATATAAACATGGGTCTACATTAGATCTACAAAATCCAAATTTCAATAATCTATCATTTAAATGGTCATTCCACACTTTTGGACTTTGTTCGAGACCATATAAAGCCTTTTTCAATTTTAACACTTTATCACTTTTATATCCTTCCGGTGGCTTTATATAAACTGGCACCTTTAGATCACTTTTAAGAAACGCACTCCTAACATCAAGCTGATCTATTAATAGATCCTTCTCTGCAGCCGTAGAAAGAAGTACTCGAAGTGTCGTGAAACGGGCAACCGGTGCATAGATGTTGTCAACGTCATCGAGATGTTGTTGAAAACCGTGAGCCACTAAGCGCGCCTTCTTCTTAGATTCACCGTTGGAAGTCTTTATGGTGAAAACCCACTTACAGTCAATGGGGGTCAAATCCGGTGGAACATCTACCTCTTCCCAAGTCTTATTACTTTCTAATGAGGTTAATTCTTCGTTAATGGCTTGCTGCCAATCGGGATCGTGAATCGCATCTGAAAATGTCTTGGGAACATCTATTTCGGCATTAGTAGACAAAGCCATTTCATTTAAGGCAAAATTAATAACAAAATCATCATACTCTGGTTTTACCTTTTCCCTTGTTGATTTTTGTTCTTTCTTGGGATAACCAGTCGTTTCCTTAGGAAAACCACGGAAAATACTCTCTGAATCAGAATTACCTGCCATATCTTCTATATCACTCGGTCCAGGTATGGGAGACTTACATTTGTCTTGAGGTGTGGGAGATCTACTCTGATCTTCAGGAATGCATTCTTCTGGAGATACAATGATGTGCTTAGGTTCGTTGCTCTTCCTGAATGATAATTTAGTTTGCTTCCCCTTTAAACAAATTCCAACAGGATATAATGCACTATGCCCCATCCTTCGATGCATTAGACTGTTACATGCACCAACAACATTTGCTTGTTCCTTTAAAAGGTGAAGTTTAATTACATACCGATTGCCAACGAGATAGCCTGTCATAACATTTGATCCCCTAAATATTTTAACACAGGAATTTTCAAATACTACTCTGCATCCCTTCTCCACCAACTTCATAACAGATTCATTGTTAAATTTTTGCACACAAAAGCATCAGTTATACGAACCTTATTTTCATCTTCTGACATACAAAACAAATTTCCTTTCCTTAACGCAACCACTGATTCACCTGCCTTTGTCACACTAATATTAACATTTACTGGAGTTGAATCTCTTAGAAAAACATTGTGCTCGTCCCTTATAACATGACATGTCGCACCTGAATCGACTATGAAGCATGCTTCATCAGACGATTGTTTACTAACTACTGCCTTATCTGTTGTGGTATCACTACTGTTATCCTGGGTAGTAAACAGAAATTCCTCACAGTTGTTATCACTAGAAATGGCGGCAACTCCTTTATTTTTAAGTTTAGGACAATTATTCTTAAAATGACCTCGATTTTTGCAATAATAACAAATAACGTTAGACATACTTTTGTTTTGACCAACCTTCAAATTTTTATTAAAGCTTTTAGCTCTATTTTTATAAGCTGAAAAAACATTTGCAGACGGGTGATCTTCTTTCTTCAAATTCCTCTCATATTCAGCCAGAAGTGTATTTTTCACATACTCCAAAGTAACGGCCGTCTTGTCCTTACTACACAAAATGTCCATCGCAGACACCACAGAATCATAATCGGACGGCATTGCAACAAGAAGCTGGTTTACAACCTCATCCTCTTTTAAATTACCACCAGCCACTCTCACCTCCGAAGCCATTGAATCAAACGTTTGAAAAAACTCTTGGAGAGGGCGTTCATTATTGTATTCCAATTTTCTCCAAGCCTTCTGGGCGGTGACAAGCGATTTCATCCCACGCTTTTCATAAGTCGCTGCTAGGGCATCCATTATCCCCTTCGCAGTCTTCTTTTCCTTGATTGTAGGTAATATATTATCGGCAAGTCCTTGCACAATAACGTTACGGGCTCTTACATCTTCTTAATTAAACAACTTGAGTTCGGCTTCCCCAGTTGGGGGGTCCTCTTTCAGAACTCGAAGTACTTCGTTTTGCTCAAGTAACAATTTTATCCTGAAGTCCCAATTACCAAAATTTGAGCCATCGAATGGCTTTATACCAAAAGGAAGGTTCATAGTTGAACTAGCCATCGCATAAACAAACAAACCGAAACCGACTGGCACGTGAGTCCAACAGGTTAACACGGCACAAACAAACAAAAAAAAACTGAATCCGACTCTTTCGTTAAAACAAAACTTGCAACATCAATACCCTGTGCCCATAACCTTTTAAGGTGCAGGGAAATAAAGCATAAATGCAAGTTAAACGAAGAAGAGCACAGATTTATTTGGATACATATACGGACAGTACTCACTCATGGGCGGTCACAATAGGAATCCATGAGGCACATGCCAACCTGATCACCAAAACGCAACAGTGCCGCCCTTATCGTTGCCACTAAATATAATTCATATAAACAACTAATAATACAAATGCGGAATTATACCAATAGTTTTGTCAGTAGTAAGTCAATCGTCAAGGTAGCTTGTGGGTTACCTCTATGTTGAAAAGTAAAAGTCTGGGGGTAAACGACCGTAAACAGCGTTCTCAACAGGAGTCTCCCAGCCTTGTTTGTTACGGTGTTATACCACATGCCATGTTTTGCGTTGAGATCTCCTACCAACCAGTGGTTAAATCTCTGGCCACATGCGTGTAGCAAGGCTGAGTACTGCTGCAGAGACGCGCACGGTCTTCTGTATAGGGCGGTAAGGCAAATGGGTCTCTCCAAATTTACCTTAACTGTCAAGTGATGAAGCTTGGGATCAGTTGTAGTCAGTGGTGAAGCCACTTTCTTCCAATTGATATAGCAATTAAAACGCCTCCGTAACCGTTAACCCTTTCAATGGCAGTTGAATAACCTTTAATGTGGAACGATTGTGCAGATACCCTAGTGTCTGTCAAAACTACAATATCTGGTCGGTAGAGCGCTAGCAGCACTTCTACCTCGTCTATTTTGGTCAGGAGACCATCAACGTTAAAATTTAGTAATTGGTAATCTACTATTTTTGTTGATTACCCGATATTATAGCCATGAACATTTGGCTGCAGAAATCGACTAGGGCAGTTACCTATTTCTGTCAACATTCAGGGTATTGACGCTGGTCGTTTGTTAGAAACTTTAGCCTAGGATCTAGGTATTCACAATTAATATTTTCCGAAGAGTCCTCAGAAATTCTGGGTCGACGTGGAGGGGGCAGCTGTGGAAGTGAAGGAAGCAGCTCTCAACGTGCAAGGGTGAGCCGTTTCTTCATCTCTGGCCTGAAAGGACTTGAAGAGCGTGTTCTACCAGGCGTTCCAAGGCTCTTCACAGATGGGGGTGAAGCAGGTCTCGTGAGTGGCTCGTCTGGGTGACGCTTCTTCTGTTGGTGCTGCACTCTGTCAGGAGCTGGCTTGATTCTCGCGAAAATTTCTTTCCGCTTTGTGCAGCCTCTGTAGGAGGTTGGTTGCGCCTCGCCGCAGTTGGAACACTTTAGCGGGGCCTTCTCGTTTCTTGGGCACAGCACTACCTCGTGGGGGCCTGCACACGTCGTTTTTCTTCCACAGTGATTCCATGTGTGTTCATATTCCTGGCATCTGTAACATTGCGGAAGCCCTCTCTCTTCTTTGAAGGTCACGATATTGATGATGGTGTGGTTTATTTCACGTAATTTCTTCATTCCCTGTAACGCTTGCGTTTGCCGTTAACAGCACTGGTGCAATATCCATTTTTTTTCCGGTGGGGTCACTCTTCCTTAGTCTTCGCGCATTGACGACTTCCGGTATTAACTCTTTAATAGTATCGGAGATTTTCTTGATGTCCTCCTGGACATCTAGGCTGAGGATTAAATATTTTTTGTTCTTTTTGCCGCCTTTGGGGCAAAAGAATGGTACTCCTTATCTCCTGTCTTGAGTATGTTTATTATTTTTACCCGTTCATCTTCCTTCTCGGGGTAAATAGTGACGCTCTCCTTCGTCTTCCTGAAAGCGAAATTATACGAAATTCCTCTTTTGAGCAGTTGAGTCAGACATGTTGTTGTCTCTCCGGAGACTACAACTGGCGGCGGCTTTTTGGGCACTTGAGCCACCGGATTAGGGCTTTCCGGTGATTCAGTGGCCAAAGCCTGGAATTTTTTTCCGACCTTGGTCGGATTTTTGGCCTTCGTAGGCCTTTGCACTTTCACCGTAATCTTCGGGAAAGTGAAATCCTCTTCACTATCCGATTCCTATCTCCGTGAAACCGATCGCTTCTGAGAGCTATCCGTCTCCATCTCCATACTAAACGTGTCCAAAACAGCAAAATATTTAAAACGGGGTACCGTCCCCATGCACAAAAACACTGGCACAAAAATACGAAAAAATGTACCTTTGGAAAGTTATTCTAGCATGATTGTTTAAAGTCAATTAAAATTATAATTTCTTCGAGGCGAAACCTCATGAAAATATAAGATTGACGCAGTACTTGGTATTAATAAAAACGTTTTATTAATAAATAACATTTGATTCATGACATTATGTATTAGTACTGGTGACGGTGTCATATATTTATGAAATTTATTGCTCTCTCTCCAGAATGTTTCATATGTCGGCGAAGCGCTTTCAACTGTCAAAAATCCATCATCAGTTTTTTAATAGACCATTTTATTTAAATATAGAAACTAAATATAAAAATTAAAGCATCTTCCCAGTTGTACGATTTTTCAGTAGTCCCATTATATCATTTAAATTGAGTATTAAAGCACTGAAGTATTATTGAGTTTTAAGTATTAAAGCACTAAAGTTGACTGTTTGAAACCGCTTTGTCAAACTATGAAGCATTGTGAGCAGACAAGAATTTTAATTTATCAAATTGACTCCGTACTGTGTACTGTTAGGTTTCAATAATTTAACGTTTTTTTATTAAACGCAAATATAAGCGTTTAGCAGTATTATCGCTTACATCGGAATCAAAAAAAATAAACATGTTTGTTTATTAATGTACATGTACTCACCATTAACATAGAAAAACAAAATCTTCAAACTTATGATCAATAGATTGACAAATATTGGAATTTCAAGAGGGGGGGGGGGTGTTCGGCCTAGGTGGAGTGTACACTAAATATTTTAGGAGATTGTATCGGTAACAAGTTCCCCTCACAGGGCCCACAATTGAAAACATCGCTGAGAACTTAGCCACGCTGTGTCCTGCTTATCCTTGTGTTTATGAAATCAGGATTCTTTCTGTACTGTCATGTTTGTCTAGTACTGGCGCAGAAAACAGTTGGTCACTGGCAAAAAAGAACAAAAACATAAAAAAAGTATTTGATGGATCACCTCGTCCTTGTTGATTTACCACAGTGTTGTCGACACAAGTTCTGGCTCCTGTTCTTGCACTACAGCTTCAGCTTTCAGCTATTCTTTACATGAAACTGATTTTGCTCTGAAACTTCCTTGGAGGGAAGGGAATCAAATTTGGACAGAAACGGGAAGTTGCATGTAGCTTCAACCTCGTGTCTAATTAAATAACGATTCTTACGTCTCTCCGAAATATAGTTTATTAAACAGTAATGATTTCAAATAAATGTTCGAAACTCACCACCTCCATACCTACTAAATAAATGCAGCGGTAGAGACATGTGCCAATATTAACCAATCTCTTTTAACCTGTTTCAGCCTGTTTCATAGGAACCATTTTACAAGTTTTAATTTTTTTTATGTCATTAACTGGGTAAGTAGTATTGTGTTTATGTAATCTATGTATTGAATCTTTTATAGTATAATACAATTTTTAGATAGGTTTTATTTATTGTTGCTTTTAATGATAAATTTTGTTTGTTTCGGTGTACACAGTTGATGTTGTATAAGACATAATTTTAGCAACAAAAAATGACCAGAACAATCGATTTTTTTTGTTTTTTTTTAACTATATTGTAGAGAGAGAGAGAAAATTGTTTATTTGAATACGTTTACCCTTGAACAAGTGGAACCAACCATACAGGATTGTGTACACTTGCCGCATTTCCGCTTTATTTACTCTTGATAAACAAATCAGGTAATTTATATATTTACTTATTTACTATATGTTCCTACCTTCTCATAATCCAGAAAACAGTTCATTATTTCTTAACTTGTATCGTTGAGTGAGAGTGATGAGGAAGCTCTACGTAATTATCTAATTTTGTTTTAAATAATTGAATTCAACTCAATAGTTTGTGAAATAAATTAATTAATATCATACCTAGGATCTGAAATAAATGCATAAATTTTCAAGAACACAATTTATTTATTATACATTATAACCAAAAATAAAATAATCTTAGAAATTAAGTATATCATATGATAATATATGAAATTATGACCTAGGAACGTCTCTATATATTTTTTATTACAATTAAACGACAAAAACTATCTATAATTAAATAGGAATACATAAAAAAATTAAACCAATTAAACGACAAAAACTATCTATAATTTAATAGGAATACATAAAAAAAATTAAACCACTTAAGCTAAAATACAAATTAAAAACGAACATTGCCAAAAATTGATTTTTTTTCTTACTAATATATTTAGAAATCACTTAATTACCTAAATTATTTTAAGGTTTTAAAGTTCTTATAAAAATCAAAAATCTAGACTAAAAGTGAATCACAAATAAACCATTACAAAACTAAAAACAAGTAGATAAATAAAATTAATAAAAAAAAAATAATCTTCAACTAATCAACTATGATTTATATCAACTAAAATATTCTTTGATGTTTATATATAGTACGAGCAAGTTGCAATTGTTTCAGGAAGAATGAGAGCGCTATCCAGAACAACATGCTAAAAACTACACCAAGAATGATTTAAAGATGTTGCCAAGTCCGAGCTACTAAAGAAAGAGAATATGAGGATTGGATTGATGCATTCCTCGTTGTATTCAAGATGGGAAATGTGATAAGAACTGGCAATCAACGAAGAATGAAATGTGGAATTTTGTCGATGAGGGAAAAAAGGACATCCTATGGCAATAATAAAGTACTCACTCCTGCAGGAGGTGGTCCAGAGTTGGCGGGCTGGCTGTAGCCCGCTCTCTCTTCATAGGTCGTTGGATCTGATACGCTGGTGGGTGGGTGAAGGTAGTCTGGAAGGGTTGGTCCTGGTGCTGCGATACCACCGGCTGCGACATCGACGGACCCTGAAGGGCACTGGCCCTTAATTCGGGTACGTTGCCCTCCAGTGTTTTAAGGAAGGATGATATCATATCCAAGTTGGTATCGTCGGTGGAAGTCAGTAAGTCCAATGAGGGTCTGTGCTGCTTGCTACCTTTCTGTCTGTAAACACCAAATTTATCACCCGGTTTAGTCGGGCCCCAACACTCATGATACTGTAATGAGACTAAGGGTTCCATTAGCGTTAGCTGAAACGTTCGTTGCTATTGGTTTTAATATATGAGAAATATTTGAATGAAATTGGCAAACTCTTGACCAGTCTGATTTTCTATATCGTAGAATATCACAGCTCACAGGCTATTATTCTTGAAATAATCAACTTTAATTTATATGAGATAAAAACATCTTCGAAAAATTCTTTGTCGTTTTTGATTTTTCGGGAACTGTTCCATTCCACTCCCTGTGCCAGAATCCTAATTGATAAAAAATGTAAAGTACTCTTAAAGAAAAGGGTGAAACAATTTAATTACAAAATTGGCAGTAAATATTCTTTTTTTTTCACTAATTAAGGGTATAGCTTAAGTAAACAAGTGAAGCTTAATATGCCATCATATTATTATTAGCTTTGAAAGTTTGAAATTTTGCTTATTGAAAGCCCGTAGATATTTATAAGTTCTGTAAATTAAAAAAAAACTTTAACTCAGATCTATGCCTGAAGAATCGATGGCGAGAGGAAGAACGGTTTTCCGTCATAACAGTATTTTTACGACTGATCATTATGGATTCTGCATAAGAGCGCTTTCTCGAAAGACGTTATGCATTTTTTAATTGGTTTTATTTAACAAAAAAAAAAAACTAAAGTATGTCTTAGTAAAGATAGTTCTGGATATTATATGTAATAATCGATTCAAAACACTGATGATTTTGACATTTTCTGATTAGGTATTTTATTCTTTTAATTTTTTTGACTCTCGAAACATTCATGAATTCAAGCAGCCAGAAATCTTAAACATCAACTTCTTCTCTCAAACAAACCCTTAATTTTTGCGTTTAAGCAGAAAAATGAGAAAGCATCTCCGAGACAGCAGCGTCATCTACAGTATATATCCCAGTTTTCAACCAAGATCAGACACGTCAGTGGAAACGACAATAGTGTGGCTGATACATTATCACGACTTGACTGTTATAGATTATGACAAAATTGCAGCTAGTCAAAAAGATGATCAAGACCTTAAACTGCTACGTGAATCTGATACTTCCTTAATTTTGAAACAACACCCCCTTCCGAATGGACAAGTTCTTTGGTGTGACATTTCAACTTCAACAATTAGACCCTATATTCCTAAACAATATAGACAACAAGTTTTCAACAGTGTACACTCGTTGTCTCATCCAGGGATTAAGTCCACAGTCCGACAAGTAACAGCAAAATTTATATGGCCCGGTATTAACAAAGATATTAAGGAATGGGCTCAGGCTTGTATTGGTTGCCAGAGCAACAAGGTAATACGTCATACAAAAACACCAATAGGAAAATATGAAGAGCCAGACGATCGATTCAGTGTAATACATTTGGATATAATCGGCCCTCTTCCACCATCCGACGACAAGATATACTGCCTCACTGCGATTGATCGGTTTACATCTTGGATGGAAGTCATACCATTGCGGACCATAACAGCTGAGTCGGTGGCTCAAGCGTTCTACAAATATTGGATTTGCAGATTTGGCGCACCTGTTAAAGTTATTACTGACCAAGGCCGACAATTTGAATCGGAGTTATTTAGAAACCTGGCTAGCGTTTGCGGTATAAAGCTTCAGAGAAGTTCGCCATACCATCCACAATGTAATGGCAAAGTCGAGCGCCTACATAGGACTCTAAAAGCTGCTATTAAAGCTCACAATTCTCCGAAGTGGACAGAAACCTTGCCTACAGTCTTGCTTGGCTTACGTGCGGCGCTCCGAGATGATGGAAATCATTCGGTTGCTCACATGGTATATGGAAAACCTCTTCGACTGCCAAGTGAATTTTTTGAAGAGAAGACACCTTGCATGGAACACGGCACTTTTCTCTCTCGGTTACAAGATCAGATGAATGCTCTTAAACCAATAAAGTCAGAAAAGAAGAATTCAAGAAGTGTATTTATCCACAAAGATCTCAAAGTGTGCACCCATGTTTTTTTAAGAGTAGATAGAGTAAAGAAGCCTTTTGAGCCAGCTTATGAAGGACCATACCTTATAATATCAAGGCAAGAAAAGTACTTCACCCTTCAGATCAAAGGAAAACAGGTGAATATTTCATTAGATCGGTTGAAGCCTGCTTACATTTTGGACCCTGATGAACCAACATGTAGGATGGATCAACAACCAAGATTATTGACAATGCCTATGAAGCCACAGCCCTTAATGACTAGTCAGGATCTTCCAGCTTCAGCGTCCAGAGATGAGGTAACAACAAGAACTGGTAGAAGAGTCAGGTTTCCCCAGCGTTACCTACGGTGATCAAATGTGAAATGTGCCTCTAGTGATTAATATAGTTTTGTGTAATTAATATCGTAACATCCTTCATGTTACTGGGAGAGGAGTAATGTAGGGTAACAATAGAATAGCAATAAAATTAATAACTATTAGTAAAAATATCGATTTATCAATGATTAAATATATCGATTGAGATGAGTGAGTGAGGAGGTTATAGTGAGAAAAACTTAATGGAAAAAAAACAGTTTCACAGTGTGAAGTGTTTTTATTTTGGCTAAAACCTTGTGCAAAGTATAAAGACAGCAACAATACAAAAAATGAAAATAAAACAATAATTTTATAATGGTTCGATATTGGACAAATCGATTTCCAGGTCAGATTCCAGTGGTAATAAGCAATAGGGCGTCAAGATATCTTCGATGTGCATATCATCGATCTCGGCCAGAGCATCGTCGGTTCCTCTAAAAAGTCATCAATTTTAACATCACCAATTTTGAACATTTATTCACTTTTAGAACCAGCAATAGATAATAGGTTAATAGCAATACATAGATTTTCATAAGCAGATAATGGACTTGATAACTGTATAAAAGGAACTTATTGGGACAGTAACAGTGGAAATATTAGAGGAACCATTGGAGTCAATTGTGCACAGTGGAGTAGTAGCTCAGCACTTCTATCAATGGACAGGTGGACACTCAAAAGTGTGACAGGACTCTATACAGGTCACTGTCGGTTAAATAAACACCTCTTTAATTTGGGGATAGTTGGATCACCAATCTGCAGATTCTGCAAGAAAGAGGGAGAAACGGCACGTCATATAATATGTGACTGTGATAACCTAGCTAGAAGGCGATACCTTCACTTTGGTAGTGATCGCATTGTAGACCCCAAACTATGTGAACTGATCGATCCATTCGGTATCCTCAGATTTGCAAGGGCCGTGGGCCTGTCACATATATAGGACAGGGACATGGACGGCGCACAATAGGTCTCACTGAGGCCGCGGTGCACAAATGCCGGAACAAAATAATAATAATAATAATAATCTCAACATAGCATGCGAGGATCTTATCCTGACTCAAGAAACTCAAATTTCTGCATTAGAACCTTCTAAACCCTTATAGTTGCAGGTAAGGCATTCTTTAGAGAAACAGTAACATTGAATATAAGTGAGACCCACTCCCGTCATAACAGTCAATACTTAAATTACAGTATTAGATCTCTCTAAACATTCATGAATTCAAGCAGCCAGAAATCTTAAACATCAACTTCTCACATAAAAGTTTTATCCCTGCAAAAGGAATGCAAGTTAGGCGTTCCTTGCTGATACAAAAACTTCAAATTCAGGACCAAATCGTATCATAAAATTATGAGTTTAACATTAATAGCGATTACAAGAGCCTGAAATTTTACTGCTAGATATGCACGGAGAGAATGCGAGCTAAGCATATAATGACAAATTTACTTTAAACATGATTAGCGCAAAGTATGATACAGCGCATTATTTGCACAAACAAGACTGTAAAAAGCTTAAGAATTGATTTGACAAAATCTGCTCACCGAAACCATGGCAACCGAAATCTCAAATTAAAATAATCGATTAAGGCGAAACAGCAGCAAGTTAGCTAGGCATTGTCATCTCAAATCACAATAAGCTGTTATCACTGTAAAATGTGAGATGTATATTCTTGTGAGATATTTGTGCTTATAGTTTTTAATAATGCCAGTTGCCTGGCATTTTTGATAGTTTCTGATCTTAGAAACCGACATATCACACAACTTCTAGGAGTAGCGATTTACTAGCAACATTCGTTATATGTATATACCCTTAACACAATCAGCAACCATATTTACTATTTTTAATCGCGATTTTTGTTAATAATTCCAAAGGTGGTCAGTGTAACGCTCCAATGGTTTTCAGTGTTCAGGTTTAATGATTTCATAAATCAGTAATATCCTATTTCAAGAAGCCAAAGGGCATGTCGATTTATTCTCTTGCACACAAAGCAGATACTAAAATCGCCTACATGGGAGTAGGTCTTTTGGATATACCCGGCGATTTGAGTGCAGTACAGACACTTATGAGTACCAGTTTGTCAAGAACCAGTCATACCTTTCTCGAGAGTTTAAGAACGCAGACCAGCACCCAGTGAGAGGAGAAAATCCTCCTCAATGAGATGATCATTGTATCTCATCATCTCAATAATGCGTCGTCATACCTAGCCCAACGTTTCCGTGAAAATTGATTGATTGATTGATCAATGTTTATAGTACAATGAGGAAAATTCAAAATCGGATAGTTTAGTTTTTATCCGGGCTCTACTTTAATTAAATATTTGGATAATTATGTCTAGAAGAGACTACATATATAAAAACTGGAAGGGGGGCTCACCCCGTATCGTATAGATAGATATAACATCGGACAGAGCATCGGCATGGGTTGATATTCGCCTGCAGCCGGCTCTCCCCCGGGCAAGATGGGACCGGTCAGCCTAACGTCTCCCGCCCATCTAATGAGTGCACGAGCAAGTGTTAATCGGACGCACCTCCGTTCCTCGGATAGGCCGAACGAAGGCCTAAAGAAATCCGAAAACTATTAGCCGTTGGGTATTTATTACAGGAGGATATTTAAGATAAATGTTTATCATCCCATAGCACTCTCTTCGGGTGTCTAAATCATTAGGAATAAATCAAACTATGATTTTCAAGAGGCAGACGGCACACTATAATTCAAAATTCAAAATTGCTTTCCTCGTAAATACGGGCTCCGCATTATTCAATTAGAAATAGTACATACAGTGTATATATCATATAATAGTTGGATTTGGCAGCGTCGGGTTACTATGATAACCATTTTTCATATTAAAGGATACCACAAACGATGTATGTTCTGGATATTAAAATAATTTTTAAGGGTATCTAGAGACTATATCGCTCCTCACGACGTCCTCTAAAGGTGGAGCCCAGTCCGAGGGATAGCCGAGCCGGCCCGACATATCATCAAATCTCCGACGAATACTATTTTCAATATCAGCGATGAGCAAAATGATTTCATTTAAAAGAAAAGAAATTAAGTAAAATAATGATAAGGTGAGCCCAATTTTATATATGTATTTCAAAGACAAAATAGAGAAAGCTATTTTTTAATTAGCTAATCACAACTGGGGTTGTCCATGTAAAATACACTACTCCAGGGAACAGACAGAATTAAAATTGTTGAGATGAAAAAAAATAATAGTGGGGATAACGACTGAAAGTGAAAGGATCACTAGTTCCGGATTAGTGAGGTCGGGATCAGTAAATTTTTACGGCTTACTACAGGAGGAGGTTTTATCTGTGAGCTAAGGATAAACAGGCACCAAAATATTATTGCGGGAGTCACTCGATTGATACTATCATTCGAGATCATGGTTGGATTAGGAATAATGATTCATAAATAAAGTTACAGCAAGAGTCACTATTTAATTCGGCGGCAAAGTAATATTAAAAATAATTTAATGAACGGATCTCGGTGGATTCCTAAAAGATAACATATATACCCAATATTTTTTTTATGTGTAACTCCAAAAATAAAAAATCTTATAAAATATTGTCATTATAAATAGTAGCAAATAAGATGAGGGAAATCTCAAAAATATAATAAATAATACGTTTTGGAGCGTTTACTAATAATAGCTCGGGAGATTGGTTGAAGTTGAAGGGTGGATACCGGGAAGGAAGCTACACTAGCGCCACCTGTGTGATCGCTAGCTAACCTGTGGGATCGAGAGGGATGCAGAGATATATGCACTAATACGGGTAGGGAAATGTTTTCGGTGCGTTTAAACTATTTATACTCGATAATATATTGTGTAGTAAGATAAACGAAACATTTTTTTCTATATTACATCATCTGGTGGTTCGCTAGACGGCCATTCGTCTTCTCCGAATCCAGTTCAATCTCGCAAGTGAAGTTAGGTTTGACTTGACAACTATCGGATTTTCCCAAATTATAGCATACTTACCTGGCGTGGGGGCCTACCGTGATCAACAAGGCGGTTCCCCCAGGGTGAGGCTTTTCCATTGCACTTCGGTTGAGCTGACCCCTGCGAATACCCCAAATGCGGGTATCTCGGGCGTGTAATTTTTGGTAGTCGGGACTGCGTTCGCGCTTTCCCGTTATAATTTCACCACATCATTCAATATAAGGGAAGGTGTACAGGGGAGACCTACCTGTAGGGCCTCCTTCCGGACGTCCGCTTCCCGCTGTTTGTTGTACTTAGTGCAAGCTTTTCACACACCTGGTTTGTTGACATACAGACAGATAATCAATCATCACCACCGCCTGTCTAATAAAAAGTACAGCAACAGCTTCAGACTCCGTCCCGTCGTCGTCGTCTTACCTCTCTCTCTCTCTACCTACTTACTACTACTCGACACTACCCCCTCCCTACCTGATAAACTAACTGACTCACATTGATGATGAGATTCATAATTTTTTTTTTTTTCCCCCCCTCTCCAAGGCAGAGAAAATCCTCCTCAATGAGATGATCATTGTATCTCATCATCTCAATAATGCGTCGTCATACCTAGCCCAACGTTTTCGTGAAAATTGATTGATTGATTGATCAATGTTTATAGTACAATGAGGAAAATTCAAAATCGGATAGTTTAGTTTTTATCCGGGCTCTACTTTAATTAAATATTTGGATAATTATGTCTAGAAGAGACTACATATATAAAAACTGGAAGGGGGGCTCACCCCGTATCGTATAGATAGATATAACATCGGACAGAGCATCGGCATGGGTTGATATTCGCCTGCAGCCGGCTCTCCCCCGGGCAAGATGGGACCGGTCAGCCTAACGTCTCCCGCCCATCTCATGAGTGCACGAGCAAGTGTTAATGGGACGCACCTCCGTTCCTCGGATAGGCCGAACGAAGGCCTAAAGAAATCCGAAAACTATTAGCCGTTGGGTATTTATTACAGGAGGATATTTAAGATAAATGTTTATCATCCCATAGCACTCTCTTCGGGTGTCTAAATCATTAGGAATAAATCAAACTATGATTTTCAAGAGGCAGACGGCACACTATAATTCAAAATTCAAAATTGCTTTCCTCGTAAATACGGGCTCCGCATTATTCAATTAGAAATAGTACATACAGTGTATATATCATATAATAGTTGGATTTGGCAGCGTCGGGTTACTATGATAACCATTTTTCATATTAAAGGATACCACAAACGATGTATGTTCTGGATATTAAAATAATTTTTAAGGGTATCTAGAGACTATATCGCTCCTCACGACGTCCTCTAAAGGTGGAGCCCAGTCCGAGGGATAGCCGAGCCGGCCCGACATATCATCAAATCTCCGACGAATACTATTTTCAATATCAGCGATGAGCAAAATGATTTCATTTAAAAGAAAAGAAATTAAGTAAAATAATGATAAGGTGAGCCCAATTTTATATATGTATTTCAAAGACAAAATAGAGAAAGCTATTTTTTAATTAGCTAATCACAACTGGGGTTGTCCATGTAAAATACACTACTCCAGGGAACAGACAGAATTAAAATTGTTGAGATGAAAAAAAATAATAGTGGGGATAACGACTGAAAGTGAAAGGATCACTAGTTCCGGATTAGTGAGGTCGGGATCAGTAAATTTTTACGGCTTACTACAGGAGGAGGTTTTATCTGTGAGCTAAGGATAAACAGGCACCAAAATATTATTGCGGGAGTCACTCGATTGATACTATCATTCGAGATCATGGTTGGATTAGGAATAATGATTCATAAATAAAGTTACAGCAAGAGTCACTATTTAATTCGGCGGCAAAGTAATATTAAAAATAATTTAATGAACGGATCTCGGTGGATTCCTAAAAGATAACATATATACCCAATATTTTTTTTATGTGTAACTCCAAAAATAAAAAATCTTATAAAATATTGTCATTATAAATAGTAGCAAATAAGATGAGGGAAATCTCAAAAATATAATAAATAATACGTTTTGGAGCGTTTACTAATAATAGCTCGGGAGATTGGTTGAAGTTGAAGGGTGGATACCGGGAAGGAAGCTACACTAGCGCCACCTGTGTGATCGCTAGCTAACCTGTGGGATCGAGAGGGATGCAGAGATATATGCACTAATACGGGTAGGGAAATGTTTTCGGTGCGTTTAAACTATTTATACTCGATAATATATTGTGTAGTAAGATAAACGAAACATTTTTTTCTATATTACATCATCTGGTGGTTCGCTAGACGGCCATTCGTCTTCTCCGAATCCAGTTCAATCTCGCAAGTGAAGTTAGGTTTGACTTGACAACTATCGGATTTTCCCAAATTATAGCATACTTACCTGGCGTGGGGGCCTACCGTGATCAACAAGGCGGTTCCCCCAGGGTGAGGCTTTTCCATTGCACTTCGGTTGAGCTGACCCCTGCGAATACCCCAAATGCGGGTATCTCGGGCGTGTAATTTTTGGTAGTCGGGACTGCGTTCGCGCTTTCCCGTTATAATTTCACCACATCATTCAATATAAGGGAAGGTGTACAGGGGAGACCTACCTGTAGGGCCTCCTTCCGGACGTCCGCTTCCCGCTGTTTGTTGTACTTAGTGCAAGCTTTTCACACACCTGGTTTGTTGACATACAGACAGATAATCAATCATCACCACCGCCTGTCTAATAAAAAGTACAGCAACAGCTTCAGACTCCGTCCCGTCGTCGTCGTCTTACCTCTCTCTCTCTCTACCTACTTACTACTACTCGACACTACCCCCTCCCTACCTGATAAACTAACTGACTCACATTGATGATGAGATTCATAATTTTTTTTTTTTTCCCCCCCTCTCCAAGGCAGAGAAAATCCTCCTCAATGAGATGATCATTGTATCTCATCATCTCAATAATGCGTCGTCATACCTAGCCCAACGTTTTCGTGAAAATTGATTGATTGATTGATCAATGTTTATAGTACAATGAGGAAAATTCAAAATCGGATAGTTTAGTTTTTATCCGGGCTCTACTTTAATTAAATATTTGGATAATTATGTCTAGAAGAGACTACATATATAAAAACTGGAAGGGGGGCTCACCCCGTATCGTATAGATAGATATAACATCGGACAGAGCATCGGCATGGGTTGATATTCGCCTGCAGCCGGCTCTCCCCCGGGCAAGATGGGACCGGTCAGCCTAACGTCTCCCGCCCATCTCATGAGTGCACGAGCAAGTGTTAATGGGACGCACCTCCGTTCCTCGGATAGGCCGAACGAAGGCCTAAAGAAATCCGAAAACTATTAGCCGTTGGGTATTTATTACAGGAGGATATTTAAGATAAATGTTTATCATCCCATAGCACTCTCTTCGGGTGTCTAAATCATTAGGAATAAATCAAACTATGATTTTCAAGAGGCAGACGGCACACTATAATTCAAAATTCAAAATTGCTTTCCTCGTAAATACGGGCTCCGCATTATTCAATTAGAAATAGTACATACAGTGTATATATCATATAATAGTTGGAT
>CAKNEZ010000035.1:132500-142139 GCA_930367205.1 Acanthosoma haemorrhoidale | reverse complement strand
GCATCGCTTGACGCGAACGCTCACCATCAGCTCTGGGGGAGCAAGAACAACAACCAGAGAGGTGAGTGTTTAGTAGAGTACATAACTAGTAATGACCTAGACATTCTAAACAGAGGCAATATTGCCACTTTTAACAATAGAATCAGATCTGAGGTCATTGACATAACCCTTAGCACACGCACTATAAGCCTAAGGGTTAAAAGCTGGCACGTCTCTGAAGAAGAGTCATGCTCAGATCATAGATACATTAGATTTGATCTAAGTGGTAACATCACGTCCGAAGCTGTGTATAGGAATCCCAAACTTACAAACTGGGAAACCTACTATACACAGCTTGAGGAGGAGGTCAAATGCTGTCCTAGAGTGGTGAGTAGCAACTGGCATTTGGAACATTTAAACTCAACATTGACTGAGGCAATAATTAAGTCATACACTGATAATAACACTGTATGTAATGTTAGATCCAACAGGAACTGTCCCTGGTGGAACAATAAACTTGGCAAGTTAAGAGCTCTTACACGTAAACTCTTTAACGCGGCCAAAAGATCAGGCAGATGGGACACTTATAAACGTGCACTCACTGATTATAACAAAGAAGTCAGAAAGGCTAAAAGAAGGGCGTGGAAGAAATTTTGTAGCGAAATAAACGATACAACTTCCATGTTTAGAGTAAATAGGATCTTATCCAAGCAGTCTGACAGGGGAGTATTGGGCTCCGTCAGGGTGGGAGGGGGCTATACGGATTCTGAGGAGGGAACCCTCGGTGCCCTGGCGCGCGCGCATTTTCCTGGCTGCGGACTGATGGATACGATTAATAATGACCCTACCAACTGTGAACACACTGGTTGCAAGGGTAACTGGGCAGAAGCAAATAAAATTGTCAATTCTGCAAGAGTGGAGTGGGCAATCAATTCTTTTGCTCCCTTCAAATCACCTGGTACTGATGGGATTTTCCCAGCCTTGCTACAAAAAGGCCTACCAGTAATTAGGCCCCTTATACTTACCTTGTTAAAGGGAAGCTTGGCACTGAGCTATATTCCAGTAAGCTGGAGGATGGCAAAAGTGTGTTACATACCAAAACCTGGGAAAGAGTCCTATGACGAACCCAAGTCTTACAGACCAATATGTCTGACTTCTTTTTTGATGAAGACCTTGGAAAAGGTCATAGACAGACATATTAGGGATGGAATACTGGTAGAACGACCGCTCCATAGCGCTCAATTCGCTTACCAGGCAGGAAAATCATGTGAAATTGCTCTCCACCACCTGGTTTCCAGGATTGAGAGATCCCTAGTTCACAAAGAAATAATGGTAGGCATCTTTGTTGATATAGAAGGTGCCTTTGATCGCACACCCTATAACACTATGGCATCGGCCTTAGAAAGAAAGGGGATTAGTTCCTTAGCCTCTAGCTGGATAAACACCATGCTAGAGAATAGGATTTTACAATCACAATTGGGACAAACCAAACTGTGGATGAAGCCAGTAGGAGGATGTCCACAGGGAGGGGTGTTATCTCCATTACTGTGGTGTTTGGTCGTTGACTCATTGTTAACAAACCTAAACTCTGCAGGGTTCTACGCACAGGGATATGCTGATGACATTGCTGTGCTCATAGGGGGCAAGTTCTCAGAAACCATTTCTGAGTTGCTTTCCGCATCGATGGATCTTTTGAGGGATTGGTGTGAAAAGAATGGTTTAGGAATCAATCCCCAGAAGATAAATCTCTGTATCTTCACTAACAAAAGAAATGCTATAGTTAGACCACCCTATATAGGGGGGACACAGGTAAGCATTTGTAGTGAGGTAAAGCATCTAGGGGTTACTCTGGATAGTAAATTGGACTGGTCCAAACACATCAGGAATACTACTATGAAGGCACTTCGATGCCTCTATGCATGTAAAAGGGCTGTGGGTAGGACCTGGGGACTACAACCCAGAATGTTATTCTGGCTATATACCGCAGCAGTGAGACCAATGGTGCTCTATGCCTCTATGGTGTGGTGGCACAGAGGTAGCATTAGTAAAAATAAAACTTTGCTTGGCAAATTACAGAGGCTCTCATGTCTCATGATTACTGGTGCCATGAGTACAACTCCTACTGCTGCAATGGAAGTCTTATTGAACTTGAATCCACTGCACATAGAAGTAGAAGCGCAAGCCTTGAACGTGGCTTACAGACTTGCGAAATCAGGAACAAGATCCAAAGTCATGACTCACATGGGGCATGGGAACTTGTTCAGAAGAATTGATGAGGACGAGGTGCTGTCAATGCACTCTGACCTACAAGTTAAGAAACACACAGACGTATTATACTGTGCGGTAAACACAAAGACCAAACCACATAAACTGTGTAATGGGATTAATTGCTATACAGACGGCTCACTAACAGAAAACGGATCAGGGGCCGGCATATGGAGGAAAGATAAACCAGAATCTGGGATTTCTATTCCTTTAGGTAGACACACCTCGGTCTTTCAGGCCGAAGTGATGGCGATCAATGTCTGTACCCAAACCTTAATTGGGGAGGGTGTAAGAAACAGACTGATCACAATTTTCACGGATAGCCAGGCTGCAATTGGCGCCCTGAGAAGCTATACGACCAGATCTTATTTGGTTGAGGAGTGCAAAAACAACCTAAACACACTCTCGCTAGCCAATAAGGTTAGAATCGACTGGGTGCCAGGACACACAGGCATCACAGGCAATGAGAAGGCAGATGGCCTTGCAAGGGTGGGCTCAGAACAGACACCTCTTGCACCTGAACCCATATGTGGTATCAGCCTCAGCTACGCTAAAAGGCGTATAAAATTAGCTTTAGAGGACAGGGCAAGACTCTCTTGGAGAGAAACTAAGAAACAGGAACACTCGAAACTGTTTCTTGATGGACCCTGTAAGAGAAGAAGCTCAGCACTTCTATCAATGGACAGGTGGACACTCAAAAGTGTGACAGGACTCTATACAGGTCACTGTCGGTTAAATAAACACCTCTTTAATTTGGGGATAGTTGGATCACCAATCTGCAGATTCTGCAAGAAAGAGGGAGAAACGGCACGTCATATAATATGTGACTGTGATAACCTAGCTAGAAGGCGATACCTTCACTTTGGCAGTGATCGCATTGTAGACCCCAAACTATGTGAACTGATCGATCCATTCGGTATCCTCAGATTTGCAAGGGCCGTGGGCCTGTCACATATATAGGACAGGGACATGGACGGCGCACAATAGGTCTCACTGAGGCCGCGGTGCACAAATGCCGGTACAAAATAATAATAATAATAATACATACAAACAATGTGATGAGCTCGAATGAAAAATATGGAGAGAATTCCGGGACTTAGGGAGCAAATCTGAGTCTTCAAATGTTTGTGTCAACTTTTACCTTTTAGGCTTTAAATATTTTAAATAAAGATTTGAATTTTCGCTTAAATGTACGCCTCCCTAAGCTGGAGAGCCATGGACGCTCAGTAAATAAGTGGGGATAGTGGGCAGCGTCCATCTCATGGAATTGTGTGTAATCCATGCCACATTTATGTTACAATAGATCCAGGTAATCAGAAGTATTGTATGAATGATTGTTACTTGATAAGGAATTTACTAGAGTCTTCGGATCAAGATCAAGATCAAGTAAATTACTTTGTAAAAGTTTGTACACATACAAGGGAACATTGATTTTAGTTCTGAGGATTGGAATGATCTGATTTGTATAAAAAAGTAAATTGTCCAAACCGTTTTTTTCTTGGCTCTTACGTCTTGTATGAGGGCAAAAGCTTTCAACACAACAGTCTACAATTCCAATAAATTTGTATGGCAATATTTGAAATGTTGATTACTTTACGTAATTTACTACTCTATTATATATAATATTAGGATATATATATATATTTATTAATACATTTAAATAAACCATGACGACTTAAATACCTGATTCCTTTGTTTTTAGAAATGTCCTTGAAATTATTTTTCTACCGCCCTATTTAATGCCTTCTCAACCTCGAGGGAAAATAATAATACTCTGAATGTTTAAAGTTAACGTAACAGGGCTCACTATGACCCCTAGTAACTGATATATATTGGCTTGGCAAGAAAGTAATTTCGGTTTGCACCAGTAGATAGCGTTATGTTTGTTTCCTAATTCTTTTGTCGATGTTAGAATTTTTATTTTCTTTTGAGATTTGGTAGTCGATACTTTTAGGTTGCTTTAGAAAGAAATTCAGTGTAATTTTGTTCACAGCTGTCAGTTTTAACATGGAGTGCAAAAATAATCATTTCCGACACATTTCACCTTTTTATTTTCATAAAGGCAAGAAAGCGGCTGAGGATCAAAAAGAGATATGTAAAATTTATGGCGTTGATTGTTGGAACAGAACGCACATGTCAGAATTGAATTAAAAAAATTCGTTCTGGAGATTTTTCACTGAAAGATGACCAACGTTCTATTCTACCTTCTGAAGTTGATGATGACAAAATGAAAGCCATAATTGAATCGAATCGTCACATAACTGTGCAGGAGATTGAAAAACAGTTAAATGTATCACACACAACAATTGAAAATCATATAAGACGTCTTGGACTTGTTAAGAAGCTCGATATTTGGGTTTCGCCACGACAATGCGAGGTTTACATAACTTCTTAAATGGTAAAAAAATCAGTAATAACGATGACCTCAAACCGCACTTGGTTGAGTTTTTTTTGCTGATAAGGACCAGAAGTTCTATGAGAACGGGATCATGAAGTTACCAGAATGATGGCAAAAGGTCAACCGAACTGATTGGAAGATATTTGACTTTGTGTAGAAATAATTAAGTTTTTTTTCACACTAAAAAAGCGAAATTACTTTCTTGCCAACCTCAGTAGTTAATAGAGATGGCACTCTCAGAAGCAGTGGCGTCTTCTGAAGGTAACTATGCGATCTAACAAGCGAACGGAGGGTGTAGTCCATTACCTGTTACGTGTTGGTTAGAAAGGCGGACTCTCTTGCAGTCTTATTAACAGCCAGTAATGTCGGCTGATGTAATCTTAGACTTTTCATTTTTTTTCTTCTGAAATAAACATGTAATAAAATATAACTTTCCCTATCCTCTTCCCTGCATCAATAGAAATTCTATACTTAATGCCCAGACTAAACTATTCATTTTCAATTTGTTGGTAAAAGCCCGTAATAATTTACGCAGGACCTAGTAACAGCTTAGTTATACTTGCAAATATCTGCTAACTTCAAATAATCCGAAATAAACTTCTGAGAATAATACCGAACAAATTAAGGTCCTGTACAATATTTAACATGCACTAAGCATCTAAAGACAACATCATTTATGGATGAATGTAAACATAGGGAGGGTACATTAATTCAAAACATTTCTAACATAGTTACATTACCCAATTTTGAGACCTTAGGGCCTATTTTTTTTGTATTATGAAGAAATATTCTTTATATTAGCATCTACTGTTTTTGGCTAGGTCTTTTTATTTATATTGTTTCCTAAATTAAAATGTCTAATTCAATGTAGATTTTATTCAGGACTTAGACTAGATGCATTGGAAATGAGCACATGATTACTTATATTATGTAAATGTTGGTTTTGAATTTTTCCTTTAAACATTTTTCAGGTCAGAGCTAAAACATTGACTAGGTGATGACGGCTCGACGATTTCCGAGCCTGTCAATAAAATTTGTCTACTGCTGATAATTACAAAACCATTGCAAACAGTAATAATTAACAAATTGTACACTGCGTTGTGGTCTCCATTTGCGGGCCAGTTAGTAAAACAATAAATTTACTATGCCAATGGTTCGCAGGTGATGTGTTGGGGATGTCAAGGCTGCCTGGGTAAGGAATAAGTTGTTGTTGCTGTTGTTGTTGTTGCATGGTCGGGTACATCACAGGGTAGGTGCCGTAGGCCTGTTGTTGGGGCATCAGCGCTTGCTCCTGCGGCATCATAGCTTGCTCCTCCATCCTTCTGCGGATATACATAAATATATATATAAGGTGACCCCAGAATTAACGCGAGATTTGAATTTGGCACCATTTGTGCAGTAAACTGCTGGCAACCCTAAAAAGAAACAATTTGACAGCTGACAGTTCAGAGTTAGTAAAAATGGAGCGTTACACGATAGAACAACGTGTCTTCATTGTTAAACATTATCCCAAAAAAAATGAAAGTTTGGCTGCCGCAGTTCGAAAATGTCATACAAAATATGGTCGGAATAGTGTTTTAACTTCATCAACTGTGAAGAGATTAATTGAAAAATTTAGGGAGACTGGATCAGTTGGAGACACTAAACACACTGGTCGTCTAAAAACAAGCCGTTCAAATGTCAATATCGAAGCAGTACGTGAGAGTGTTGTTGAAAATCCAGGAACATCAATTCGGCGTCGTAGACAAGATGATATTGATGTGGCCAATATGTGGTTTCAACAAGATGGTGCCACATGCCATACAGCCCATGAAACAATTCAAATACTGCATGAGACATTCCCAGGTCGTGTACTCTCTCGTTTCGGTGATCAGAATTGGCCCCCCATATCGTGTGATTTAACACCTTTGGATTTCTTTATATGGGGTTATTTGAAGTCAAAGGTGTATGTCAACAAGCCCACGTCCACCCGTTATTACAAGAGGAAATTCAACGCTGGATCAACGAAATTCAACCACATTTATGCCAAATGGTCATGGAAAATTTCGACAAAAGAGTGCGTATGAGCCAGCAAAGTCGTGGAGGCCATTTGCCCGATGTGTTATTCCACAAATAGCCCTGTCCTATTTACTTTATAATTCAATAAAAAAATAACAACAATACTAAAAACTGTGTTTTCTGTTAATTCTAGGACACCCTTAATACAAAATAACATATCACCCGTAATAAGGCTTAAAGATCCAAGCTTTGCGGTGAAAATACAGTTTTGAAATAAAAAGTAAATAATAATAAATAGTAAATATATATGCTTTACAAAATCCACTGAAACTAAATATATTCATGCGAAAATAATTTTTGACCAGAGAACGTCGTAGAGATCTGTGTAGAGATCTTCAAACAAATTCCACCCCACACCATTACTGAACCCCACCTCTAAATTGAACTCTTCCAGTGACATTACACTCGTGTGATGTCTGACTCACTAGGCCTTAGGTTAAGAGAGAAGCTTGGCTCATCTGAAAACAGCACGACCTTTTTTCACTAAAGCAACAACAAGTCCATCAAATATAATAAATAAATCAAAATAAAAACAAATAACCTACTACTAAATATTTTGAGATCAGTCACACAAAAACTCAAAGTCGAAATTTCTGTATAAATATTTTAAAATAATTTGTATGAATATGAATATTTATCGGGGGTTTCCTTGATATTTATAGCATCTTATCACTGAAAACGTTTAATATTAATTAAAAAACAATTGAAAGCCGGAATAATTTAACTATGAAGCAAATATAATTATTCTCTACCAATAAGTAAACATCACATGGTTGATTGTTGATTGATAAGTGAACTCGTTGATACCATATATAGATAATATTATCGATAATAATGAAATGATTAAAATATCTATTTGATTGCAAAAACTCATCATGTAACAATCTCTAAGCCTGAAAAAGCATAGGCTTGAAGAATGAGCCCATTCGTCACCACTAGATAGCTACAAACTGATAACGGCACTAGAAAAACATATACGATAAATAAGTAAAATAACATGAAAAATAGTGTATTGAATACATTATGGAATCTATATTGTGAATGGAACTGTCTGTTGACTAAGATATCGTTATTAGCTCAATACATGGTGATTTTCAGGGAAGAACACTGTAGTAATGTCAAAAATAGTTCATTAGTAATTATAAGTTGGTACGTAAGCTCATGGGTGTGAGTTTTTTTTTCTGTTTAAGCAAAACAAAAAAGGTAAAAATCATATGGATATGGTCACCTAGAGTTGATAGACAACTACTCCAGAGAAAGCTCCAGATGATCGTTCCATCTTTTCGTAATCTGAATGGAAGTAAAAGGGATTTTCAACCCTCAGGAGTTAGGTCTCTGTTGTTCTCAGGAAGCGATGTTATAATTGTTTATTCCAGGTTTAAATTTCCAGATATGAATTATAATAGTGGCTGTATACATACAATATACATCAGTGTATATGATCAATAATATTATCTTGGCAATATGATCAATAAAGAGATCAATCTACTCAGCGAAAGTGAGTTGAAATCATATGAAAGGCCCTAAGCTAAAACAGTACTCCTTAATTTCAAATATCTTTTTGTAGAACGAAAAATATATTCGCCTATATTGAATAAAATAAATTTGTAAATAATATATAAAATAAATGAGAGGGGTGTGTTTACTTACACAGCATAAGGAGTTAGGTAATTATTCCCTAAACTCCCGGAATCATATTGTTTTTCCCCAGACTGCCAATACATTTCCGTTTAAAAACTAGGGGCTTAATCTATTTTTATGCTGAAAAGTACACACTATTAGATTCGTCTATCTTACAAGTACAAGATAGTGCCAAAATTATAAAATCGAAAAAATGGAAAGAAAAAACTCTTTTTTCCATCGCCCCTTTAAATAAAGGCAAGGAAGCCATAATACTCCTAAGTAGGCCATTTGCCATTGCCTGTTTGCTGGCCCCCCTAGGTCACAATATTGGCGAGGAAGGATCGGCCAGGTCACAAATACTCAACCGAACTCAGGTCAGGACAAATTGTTTTCAGCTACTGCCTTGTTCAGGTAGTCGGATGAGGGTACCTATTCAGCGCTTGAAGAGTGCCTTCAGTCAGAGAAGGGTCTTCAAGACTATTGAAAACAAATTCAGGTGTTTCGTTCTGGTTTAAGACATCTTACAACTCGCTTAAAGGAATCGATTAGTAGAGAGAAAATTTCGATTGAGAGTTCATTTGATATAAGTCTTTATTGTGCTAAAATTACAATCCGCCTCATTAGATAATAAGTAATTGAGATAAATGTTCTTATTCATAACATATTTACAATTCATCATTCACTCGCTCATTCCTACATATTTACAATCAGCATTCACTCGCTCATTCATACAGTATTTACAAACAGCGCAGAGGCCTCCCAAATCCACATGGTTGTCACCTCTCTCCCATGCGAAACAGGAAGCTGTGTCTTGGGAAGTCCCCCACGCTCCTCCGTCATCCGTGTCACTGAATAAGAGCCAGCGGAGGCTCACAGACGCTCAGGACATGATTGGAGAAACTCACCATTGCCAGGACGCCCACTGTAACGCATTTATAGCAGGTCACGAGGCCACTGTCGTTTCAGTCTCCGAGGAGGGTTATAGGGATGAGTGGTGCTATGCTACGGGATTAGGGTGGTCGGATAGGCTACTATGGAATTTCATAAACTTGGAAGGGATGAGTTCAAGAATGTAGGGTATATTGAGATCGTTATGAAGGATTGTATTGCTGTCATAATAAGGGGCATTTACTATTGTTCTCAGGACTTTTTTGCAGTCCCCCATAGCTCTATTCCGTATGTCCAGATTGTCTTAAGTATAACTTTGCAATTAAACATTACAAAAGTCGTGCCTCGCCCACATTGATTATACGTATTAGTTCATTCACCTAGTGAATAAATATATCAGCTTATTAGCACAGATACTATTACACAAC
>CAKNEZ010000035.1:0-130000 GCA_930367205.1 Acanthosoma haemorrhoidale | reverse complement strand
TTACTATGTTTTAGTCTAGCGTTGTCAGACCCCCACACTTTCCTAGTGGGATTCTCTGGCCGCGTCTCGCTAAAACTAGCACATACATACCTAGAAGTGTCTCCCCCAGCGATCCTGTCTGCCTCTTTCCGGTCAGACTCGCCTTTGGGATCCGGAAGGTTAGCGCCTACCCTCAGATACCGAGTTTGAACTCGTGGTTTGAACTGTACCTCTTTTCCTGAACATAGTCGGGGCACACCTTCCGAAATCTTATGGAGTCAGATAAACAAAATCAGAATCAAGCTGCCTGTTGACTAGGCCGCTTGCATAGCTCAAAGACCACAGGTTTGTATTTTTCTTACGCCCACCGGGCAGTGGCTAGATTGACGGGACGTCCCCTTTGGCTTGCTGTTATTAAATCTTGCACAGAGTAAATCCCTCACTGATGTAGAACGTCCAGAAAGAAATTACATTTCAGTTTCGATCAATGCATACAGGGTTTGCCAGTGACGGCAGATAAAGCGGGTCACATTGCATGGGATTCAACAACAAGACCACAGATTACATATCACAATTTTTTTTTAAGTACTGATATGTCAAATCATTAATAAAAAAATGACTTAAAATAATTTTTTTTCCTTTAAAATTCAATTATTTTCTAACCTCGAACCCAGACTCTAAAAACCACAACTTTATTCACTCATCCACGTCATTAATAAACTAGAGGGAATTTTTTATGACTCTTCGCTGATACAAATATAATAAAGTTATAGTTTGTTTTATTCAGCGGTATCGAATCATACTAGAAAATATATAATTTAATTTGATTAATAACATTATTCAGTACTTGTATCGGACCTTCATCCCTTACAATATGAACATCAACGAAGATCATCAGTCAGTACCATAAATAAGTTTTTCTAATTACATAAAATATTTTCTGAATAACATTAGAATACGATCAGTTACTGAATAAATGGTGCACCTCAAGCGTTCAAAGAGGAAACAGAACACTCCCCCTTGAGAATTGGCAATTATAACCAAGCCTCAGGAATATGAGTTCATCTGATACATTTTAATTTACAAGTTTGTTAACTGCTAACATTTCTTTACCACAATGATTTGTTCAAGGGGCTAAAAACTTTTTTAATTTCTTCAGAAGAATAATTCAAAAGTTGAAAGATATCCTAGAGGACTTTTTTAAACTAACTTTTCGAAATTTAATTCAGATTAGGTGGTCCTGTCACACTTTCCCTGATAACTTACATCTCAGACCTCACTGGAATACGTTTGAACTCCTTCTGGTACCATGTTCTTTTTTGTCTTTGCTTGTACCTATTTGTATGTCTACCTGTGGATGGACTATCTACGAAATTTTGTGAATAATTCACAGTACAATGCTGGTAATTCATTCCTGGTATGTTAATAATGCGGGTGTAGGATGCCCACATGTCAGATATAATGGTTGTACCGGGGTGAATACATTCTGATATTGTTTTCAGTAGTGTTTCCGATGTACGGCCTGGCACGCATTGAAGCATTGCTTATCTTCCCGACAAACACTTCCGAAGACCCATTGATAAGGATAAATTCTACCAACGTGATTTTTGCGCCGAGAAAATCTCGATTCGTCTATCACAACTGTTTTCCCTGGCCCCCCGATCTTTCTGCGCAATCTTCTCGAAACAGAGGCTCCATTTCATTACTCATTAGACATTAAACATTTTTTCAACTACATAAAATATAATTAAGGTTTATTAATTAATAACTTGTAATAATAAGAAACTTCCTATCACGTTCAGTTTGGTATAACTTATACTAGGTACATTAAAACGGTGATTGGTAGGTTAGCAACTAACACCGAGGTAGATTAAAACGTATCATAATTTAATTATTAATAGGCAAAAATAGTTTCGTTTCATATTGAGAAGGAATTAAGAATTAAAGATCTTGTCAGCTTGAACAATAATGTGTATTATGTGACGTGGTTCTAAAGGAGGATAATCAAACAAACCTTTAAAATTGTCTTGAATGTCCTGGGAGTTCATCGGAAGATATTTTTGGTTTTGTACTCATGAAAAAGAGAGAATTTTCATCAAATTCATTAATGGACAACGTAGTCAACAATTATAGTCTACAGTTAAAGTAAATCATGTGAGGATCTTTAAGTACCCTACTCAATAAAATCTTTTACCAAGTTCTGTTATAATTTATTTGTAGTGCCTTGGATTGTTGTGTTCTAGGCGGGAACTTTTAATATGTTGTACAGAACACTCCAAATAAAAACTGTACCAAAATCCAGACTATACGATTTTTTTTTTATTACCTTTGCTCATTAGGTAATATTAAAGGTATTTAAGGATAGTGACATATGTTATTTTGGTTAAGTATTATTTATAATTTTCTTTTTTTCTGAGTCAAGATTCATTTTTAGTTACAACAGCACTGTTCGCTACTAAGGGTGAACCATCTTTGCCTGAAGAATATGTCAAGAAGCAGATGCATATGGTTATGGCTGGACAAATGGTAGCATATTTCCGACATATATCACAGTTTTACTCCCAATCTATTGCAAAAGTGTATTTGATACTTCAAGATAAATAATTTTCTGCGAAACATACCAATTTTTTCTATTTACTTGGCATAAACTTGTTGTATATTATGTTTATTTTGTCAATTCATCTCTGTTATATTAGCTACCACTTGTGGAATAGATTATATTATTTAGGATAGTAAAATTCCCCTCGTGACCTGCTATAAATGCGTGACAGTGAGTCCTGGCAATGGCCAGTTTCTGTAATTATGTCCTGAGCGTATGTGGCTCTCGCGCTCTTCCTCAGCCTCCACTGGCTCGTATCTGGTGACGCGGCTGACGGAAGAGCGTGGGGACTTCCCAAGACTCCGCTTCCTCTTTCTCATGCAAGGGAGGTGACAACATGTGGATTTGGGAGGCCTCTGGGCTGTTTGTAAATACTGTATAAATGAGCGATTGAATGAAAATTGTAAAAAATGGTATGATTGAGAACATTAATCTCAATAATAGGCTAATAGTAATTGAGTACTATTAGGCCTAATAAAGCAGATTGTAATCTTAGCACAATAAAGAAGTTTATATATAAAATTCTGTCTATTTCACTTGGACTTTTTTACTGATTAAGTTGTAGATAATAACATTTTATGACTGAATTAAGCCACATTAGTCTGCTATTTAAGAACACGACGCTAGAAGGGGGGATTTAAATAGCAACAGCTCCCCCCCCCCTTATAGACCAGAAGGAGCTGTAAGTATTTCACTGATTTTTTGTCCGAAGTGTACGGAAAAGAAGAAACTGGGTTCTCGACCTTCTCCCGCTTATTGAGTCTAGTTTCGTTTTTCAAGGCGGCGAAAAGCAACCATTCAATGTCAGGCCATTCTATTTTCGGAACGCTTCTATGCAAGGCAGACGTCACACCTGACTTCTTGACGGCTTGAACACAATTATCAACCTACACCCATGTACGTAAATGACATGTGTTGCTAGAATATTTACAGAATGACGTATTAGCAACTGTAAATATCATTGTTAGACCAAACAAAAATTATCGTCATATGATAGACCTCGGTACTTAATGCGAGGTGGACATAAAGTCCTCCTTTTGCTACGAAAACAGTGAATGCATTGCGTCCCTAAATTGAAGTATTGCAGAATATCTTGGGATAATAACTTTCTACACATCAATAATAAAATACATTAACATTATAATTTTATTAATGCAAGGCTACGATGATCATTTAATAAAGCAGGTCATAGCCATGAATGAAGAATTTTGTGTTAATCGTAAGTTTTATAATGGTAATATTATATATAATGCTAAAAGTAGAAGGGGCTTGAGCAGAACTGTATACCTGCCTCGTGACTTTATGAAAGTCACAGATGGTTCCTGTTATTTTTAAGTAAGCAACCGCATCCCTCCAAGACCTCCCTACTTCCCAGAATCTTATCCTTTTCTTATACATATAAGTCTCAGCTTTAGCCCCAGACCCCACTCGTGCCTAGACATTCCACCCAGTATGTAGTAACGTAACTCTTAATATTTGCATATATCAGTGTTTTGCTTTTACTTCATAATAAAGCTTTTCTTTCTTTTCTTTTAAAAGACTCTCCTCTACAAAGATTATTTAACTGTAATATGGGATACATTTCGAAGAGTATTATTTAAGTTATTATTTTATAATAATTTTTGAAAGTTCGTAAAAATGTATCATAGCTTCAGGTCTACAGAAATTATTCCAGCTTCTTGCAAGCGGCCTCTTAAAGAGACAGAGAAAGGATTTTAATATGAGAAAGCGAAACAGTTCATGAAGTCGTTTTTCTTCTTGGTCGAAGTATATTCTCCGTCAATGGGAGCGGTCAAGTGAAACTTCAACTACCAGCCGTCTAACTTCCTATGTCCGCTTCTGTTGCAGCAGACCACGGCTTGTCTAGGGATGGGTCTGCTACCCTTTTTACAAAGGGTCGAAAAACTCTACAATGAGTGCTAAATGTACCTGGATACTTACTAACTATGGACACATCAGTATCCCTGTTATTGTTCTAGACGGGGTTCACTGATGACTGACTGTGATGGAAAACTAAATTTTAAATAATAAAGTAACAATTCTGTTCTTGATAACTGAAATAAAGGAAATGAGAAGGAGAGATTAGTCTCAAGAATTGGGGTCTAGGGCTAAAAGCTGAGACATATACGTATAAGAAAATGATAAGATTCTGGGAAGTAGGGAGGTCTTCGAGGGATGCGGTTGCTTACTTAAAAATAACAGGAACCATCAGTGACTTCCATGAAGACACGAGGCGGGTATACAGTTCTGCTTAAGCCCCTTCTACTTGTTCTCAGCATTATAAAGTTGTTTTTAGTTAAATAATCTTTGTAGAGGAGAGTCTTTTAAAAGAAAAGAAATAAAAGGTTTATTATGAAGTGAAAGGAAAACACTGGCATATACAAATATTAAGAGTTACGTTACTACATACTGGGTGGAATGTCTAGGCACAATTGGGGTCTGGGGCTAAAGCTAAGACAAATACGTATAAGAAAAGGATAAGATTCTGGAAATAGGGAGTAAGGGGAGTAAGGAGGGTTGCTTACTTAAAAATAACAGGGAACCATCAGTGACTTCCATGAAGTCACGAGGCAGATATACATTTCTCCTCAAGCCCCTTCTACTTGTTCTTAACATTATCTTAGCATTATAAAACTGTACTAATAATTGCTTAAGCCGTGTATACCAAAACGATGTCCTATTTCGATGAAGATCCCCTCCACATTTCACCGAAAGAATTTCTTCAACTTCCACCTTCCCACTTGGTTTCAGTTTATCCAGTAATGTCATAAAAGACTGCGAATCACACTTTCGGTCAACTCTCGAGAGGTTGAATAACGCTGATCTGCACCCGCTGCTGGGTGTGCCGTCGGTGAGTGAGTTCATCCGCCGGAGACACATTATGTTTTTTGACTCGTTACAGCACCTGGCAAACCCAGTGTTTAACACTATGACCACACCACCTCTCCCGCATCGATGGCAACAGACTGTCGGGGAAAAAATAGGTTAAGAATTAGTATTTAAGTTAGTTTTAAGGTTGATCAAAAAGGTGAGCCCCATCACCTTATTAGTCAGTTTCGTCAAGTCACGTATAATTTATGTCATTATACTTGTTTATACATTATATAATTTCTATAAAATAACAAAACCTGTATATAATGTAGTGATGCTACAGGAAATACAAAATAATTTGTAAATAGATTCGCCCGAGGATCTATAATTATATATAATTATCTGTAAATTTAAAAGGGCTATGAAGAAAAAAAAAAAAAAAAAAAAAAAAAATTAAAAAAATATTAAATAAAATACAAAACAAGCTGTTTGTAAAAGAGAAAAAATTGTACGACATAAGACATATTTACATACATAATAGTAAACTGCATAATATTGGACTAACATGTGTTAATTGAAATACAAAAAGTATAGATATACAATTCTACACTCAAATATTAGCTAACAGTTTAATAACAAATAAAATGCAAATATGGTGGCAAACGATTGATTAAACCAACTAGTTTTGAAATTATTTAATGAAAGACGAATGTACGGAGTTCCAGAAGGATGTGCTCATTATGGCAAAGGGATTGTAGGGACTCATGGTGACTGAGAACACAACAGAATGAGGCAGTCTCTTCCATGAGTCCAGTGTACCCACGTTTACATATACACTTACATAATCTTTACCTTACAATGCATTTTATCGAATTTTGTCATAATCATTATATTTCTACGAGTATAAATTTAAGTAATTGCAATATGGTTCTTACGGATTGATAACTGGTTTCGTTTGGAAGGCCTCGTTCGATGTTGAGCTGAAATTATTTCAATTCAATTATAACAAATTATTTCGATAAGATTTAATTATTAGTTTAACTTACATTAATTATTTATACGACTACTATGTACTTAATTGCTAGACCTAAGGGAGTGAGAGCTTAATTTCTAAACGGATGCAGGACAATCCAATTTCATGTGTACGTCATTAACAACTTTTTCTATATGTCTGTGACTGTACAAAAGGTGAGCCCCATCACCTTTATTAGAGTCAGTTCAGCCCAGTCACGTATAATGTGTATCATTATAATTGTTTATTCCATTATGTAATTTTTATAAAATAACAAAACCTGTATATAATGTAGCGACGCTACAGGAAATATAAAAATAATTTGTGAATAGATTCGCCTGAGAATGTATAATTATCTGTAAATTTAAAGGGGCTATGAGAGAAAAAAAAAAAAAATCAAACGCTAAGGCGGTTGAGGATAATTGATTGAAGTCAAAAAAGGAATTAATATTTTTAATTTTTTCGTACTCAACTGTTTTACTTTTTTGAAACTGTTTCAAGGTGTTGTGTGACAAGCTACTAACTTGCAGTAAGCTAAGGAGGGTTCTGTTACCACGTCGTGAACCAAGTCCTTAGGCTGAAATGCTCTTTCAGTGTAGTCTCCATAAATATCATGAAGATGCACATTACGCCTTTCCTGCCCTAACTACGAGTCCACACTACTGTAAGAATAAATAAATAAATGAATTAAATAATATATAAGCCTAGAAATGGTTGATATTGGTGACGGAATGCCGATTCCTCGGTATTATAAGACAACCCTGAAGTGTTTAGTCAGAAGTGGATCTGAAAATAGTTCCACCGCTCGGATAAACACATCGACCACGATCTATTTTAGAAATGAGATTTTTACTCCCAGTTCTGGAGTCCGCTGAGCCAGAGCAGTTTAAATACTCCCTGAGGACGACAAATACTTTTCAAACCCGTCGACGTATTAACATGAATAAGAGAGGCATTTATGTTGTTGGCAATTAATCTCCTTTCAAACATTTATTTTTATGGGTTCTTAAACGATCATGACGAAATGGAGTGTGGATTCACACCTGTGCTGTAACATTCACAGGTTCGCAGGTCTTGAACGAACATTGTTCATAGGCGGTTAAGCCACGATAAATTTGATTCTGATATTTATTGAATCGGCTATAGACAAAAGAAATATTTCGCGAAACCTTCTCTCTCAGCTAACTAGAACTATCAGGGTTCTTTTTTAGATCGAAAAATACAAATTTAACGATCCCTTGGAATAAATACTTAGAATGTGGCCGCCTAAATATAGAGCCTTGTTTTCAGCATTTGTCTACACAAGCCTTGTTCAACCTTCGCCATATTGTTGCTAACAAATATAAAAAAATAGCAGTGAAAAATTTAGTCAACTGTCAAATATTAAACCAGTTAAGAAGTTATTTCTTAAATTTAACTGTGCAGATATATATTTACAGTACACAATGCTTATTGGTCTTTGAGCTGCCGTCTCAGTACCCAGTCTTTTCGTTACTATGGCAATAGCGAATAAAACACCTAATTCCAGGATTCTTTAGAACGTTTTATAATGTTAAGAACAAGTAGAAGGGGCCTGAGCAGAACTGTATACCTGCCTCGTGATTTCATGGAAGTCACTGATGTCTCCTGTTATTTTTAAGTAAGCAACCGCATCCCTTCAAGACCTCCCTACTTCCCAGAATCTTATCCTTTTCTTATACATGTATGTCTCAGCTTTAGCCCCAGACCCCACTTGTACCTAGACATTCCACCCAGTATGTAGTCTGGGTATATAACTCTTAATATTTATATATACCAGTGTTTTGCTTGTACTTCATAATAAAGCTTTTCTTTCTGTTCTTTTAAAAGACTATCCTCTCCAAAGATTATTTAAGTGAATATAACTATGAAATATTAGATCGGTCGACAAGAAGACTGAAGCCGTAAAGATACAATGAGAGACCTGACCCTGCATGTTTATACACGCCGCAAAGACACGCTCCTACAAGATGTCGCTGGCCGCACCCTGTGGCAGTTTGTGGACTTCCGCGACTATAATCTTGCTTCACAGTCACGCTCCTACGCGCTTCAATCGCAAGGATAAGAAAATAGTCAAATCAACTGTTAGTAATTCTGTGGTGCCAGGGTAAAAGCTACTTTACCACCACAGAATTATTGATTGAAGATTAAAAAAAATAAAATTGTATCAAACCCATTCTTTCGGTAGGATTGTGGGTATTTAAACCAAAATCAAAGATATTCCAATATACAAAGGTTCAACATTTGAACTATTCTCGATTTTCAGCGTCCAGTTTGTCTTAACAAATTGAATACAGTATTTATTTCACTAGCGGAACAATAGACCGGTTGGGCCAAGGTATTAAGATTTCGTAACCATAGTAAAGTTTTGGATCCAACTATATTTAAAAGATTTCCGGATAATCCCAGTTTGACCACAGTCAGAACCATTGAATAGATTGCATGAATGCACTTGTTGTTATTCAATAATAATAATAATATATGCAAAATGTATTAAAATGTATTGGGGCTTAGTAGCCAATTGAAAAGAGCTCTTTAACTTTCAATATATTGTCTAAATTACTCAGCCTTCAGGATTTATTACTGCCGCGTGAATTTCCTCCCGTTTAGCGTGACTGGCGACAATTTGTTTTTATTTTTTTATTCAATTTAATCGAGTAACGTTAGTTTCTCGTTTTCTTCATAAGGGTTTAACGCCCTCTTGCATTTCAGCCTAGGCGAGAATGGGTGTTCTTAAGGTTTGGATCCTTAAATTGCCAAAAACCACTCTGCCTAACAATGCTCCTATAAGTAAAATATACAAATTGATATTGATACTTATATATATATTTATACTTTAACAAACCTTGATGAGAGATAAAATATCAAGCCAAGCGGGATGCATCGCACCACCATCACGGCTGAAAAACGAATTTGTTTACAGTTGAATAATCTTTGAGTCTTTTAAAAGAAAAGAAAGAAAAGCTTTATTATGAAGTACATGCAAAACACTGGTATATACAAATATTAAAAGTTACGTTACTACATACTGGTTGGAATGTCTGGGCACAAGTGGGGTCTGGGGCTAAAAGCATGTCTCAGCTTCAGACATTTATTTATAAGAAAAGGATAAGATTCTGGGAAGTAGGGATGTCTTGGAGGGATGCGGTTGCTTACTTAAAAATAACAGGAACCATCAGTGATTTCCATGAAGTCCCCTTCTACTTTTTCTTAGCATTATAAAACTTACCACACATTACATACCCGTGCATTAAACCTCTGCAACTCTCCGTATCTTTAAATCTAGACTTAAGCAATTCATTTCATCTCACTCCAATCAAACAATCCCATTATTAAACTTTTTATTAATTTTATTATAGTCCAATTTAATTCAATCCCTGCAACCTTCAATGATATTTCCTTAGTTGCAATTATTATCCAATTTCATTCACATCTATTCATTTATTTTTTTTTTTTTAATTTATAGCGTTGTTTAATTTTCTTGTCATCAGTGCATATGACATTTATTATTTAGAAGCTAATTACATCAGTGTAATTTATGTTATAAATACATATTTTATTTATATATATGTACATGGTACGAAGACCCAGAATTTTTCATTTAAATTCATATTATTAATCAGGATGCCAAGATCTTTAATTCGATTAAATATATATCTTATTAACTAACAATTAATTGATGAACCCATTATTTTTTCAAGTGGTTACTTTTATTTTAAGCATCACCGCAGCGTCGAATGTAACTACCAAGCAAGCTCGCCCTGATCTGTGAGAGTATATTTTGACTTTTGTAATTAAATTTTCATTAAATTATTCATAATTAAGTACATATGGATAAGGACATTAAGATCATTAATTCGATACACTCTTACCTTATATCATAGAAAAATATTTTTTAAGGAACTACCATAGGAAATATCATTGCTCTCAAACGAAAATACACTAACGATTTTAATGACAGTTGTAATTAATATTATGTACTTATAGTTTTAAAATACAAAACAAAATATCAATAAAAAATTAAAGATAAGTACCCATCTAGAAATTAAAAAAAAATGTTTTTTTTTGGCAACCGATTGTTTAATGAGTATCATAAAACTCAACAATCAAAACATCTCCTAAATGAACTTTAATTATAAAATTAACTTATGGCTTTATCATCTAAGGTTCAAAATTAATTAATAATTCTCAAAGGGCTCGGCCCTGAAGTCGAATAATTCCCTTTCGTTGAGTGAAAACTTTCTATTTTGGGAAGGTTAGATTATTTTCTGAAAGAGATTGAAGAAAGCTAAATACAAAGATTAAAGAGTAACTTAGCAGCTTCTAATCAAGATGTTTGTTTGCTCTCGACCACCGGCAACTCCTTTTGCTTTTCTGCCTTTTTATACTTTTAGTGTTCAACATATATCTTGTTTACACAGTTCCGAATGTTCTCATTACATTTTTTTAAAATAAATTATAAATTGACATGAACTGTACTGGAAACGTCCTGGAAGACAAATAAATAAATATTATTGTCAAGTAACATTGACTGGACAGAGTTTTGATTTGATGCGAGGATTGATATATTTACTGTCGAGGCTCAAACACTCCTTTCATTCGTCTGTATGTTCTGTGATAGATATCATTTCATTCAATTTCAAATATGCATTACGCAACATTTATTAGGTTTTGGTTAAGATGCAATCATAAGTTCCTTAAGCTTAAGCTGATACATTAAGCACGTAGATGTTCATAAGAATTTCAAAAAATAAGATGGTGAGAGCCAGCCCGCGTTTTAAAATCTTTCGACAGTTTTATAATGCAAAGATAATGTTAAGAACAAGTAGAAGGGGCTTGAGCAGAACTGTATACCTGCCTCATACTTCCGTACGAGAATCCTATCCTTTTCTTATAGATATATGTCTGAAGCTGAGACATGCTTTTAGCCCCAGACCCCACTTGTGCCTAGACATTCCACCCAGTATGTAGTAACGTAATTCTTAATATTTGTATATACCAGTGTTTTGCTTGTACTTCATAATAAAGCTTTTCTTTATTTTCTTTTAAAATACTCTACTCTACAAAGATTATTTAACAGACGACTACATGATACCGCTGATATTGACTTTCGTAACGTAGTAAACGAAAGCACTCAGAGGCCTCCTGAAATTGTAATATTGGCAATAATAATTTAGCGGCAAAGTGTTGTGAAATTAGTCTTTTAGCTGTAGATTTTTTTATCTCTGTTTTCCTACATATTGATAAATGGATATTTTCATTTTAGTTGTATGTAATAGTTTATGGTTTTAGTTTAGAGACTCTCTGGATTCTGGTTATTACATGAGACGTGCCCGTGGTTGGTTGTTCGGCCACAGCTACCGAAGAGAATGGTACGCACTGTAGAACCAGATCTGCGGAGAAGCCCCAGCGGTCGGGCCCGGTTCCCGTTGTAACGGGGGGTCTCCCACCACCCAGAGGTCATCCTTGGTGCAATGTCCGTGTGCTCAGGGGGCAAGGTCGCACAAGTGCTCGTATGTCTTCCACCTCACCGGGTCCTGTAAACCTTTTTTAAACGTATGCTCTCCACTATCAGTTCTAAGAATATGAGTTGGTGCCCAAATAGATCTCGCTGTAATAACATTATAAGCCATCACTTATCCCCGAAATTCCTATAATCCCACCAGAGATCATCTTTCTTCACAATCCTCTTGGGGATAATCCATCCCTAGAATCCCCTTTGGAGATTGAAGCTGAAGCCAATTTGTCCAAGGAAGTTCAGCGAGTTTTCAAGGAATTTTACTTCCTTTATTCCTTACTAACCGTCTTTCGAATATGAAAAGAAAATGCTTATGGTTCAGCCAAACGGGCAGATATCTGTTACAGATGAGGGACGAGTGTCACGTCACCACGGCTGGACTCACAGTCTTGGCCCGCCATACAATAGACCCTACAACTTAGGCCCTTTTATATGTTCTGTTTATTTTCAGTTTAATGTAGTCAAATCATCATGTCCAAGGGTGGAAAAGAGTAGATCAAAGAAATGATTGAGATAACAGCAACTATTAATGAATCGTAAATATTTTTAGCTTGGCGAGAAAAGCCTCACAATTGAAAGTTTCAATATTTTTGAGAGATTGCTTAATTTCGACTTATTTCCTTCTAACAGCTAAATAATTTACGGAGTTATGTATTTATATAAGTTTTCATTGAGTAAATATATGCTCAGTATTTATAAGTGCATAACAAAGTATTAGTGGTAGCCTTTTTTTTGTTCTATTTACTGCTTGGGAAAGGACAAATACTAGCAAGAAATTCACAAACAGATTTTAAAAATCCCTCAAAATTCCCTGCTGTAACCTATGTGGTATCAACAATAACTATAAATATTATGAAACCATAAGATATTTAAATAACTAAGATTTTATTGAATATTTCGTCTATATATATATATATGAACTGTCCTATTCAGTTTCAAAACTGAACATAAAATATTTCATTGAACGAGGAAAAAAAATGGCGCGTCATTATTCCTCGTAGCAACTAGTTACTCTAGGTCGCCTATGTGCGTTCCCTTAGCGGGCAGTATCCATCAGCCGTGCTAGATCGAGAACGCCGCCGAAGTCCCCCCTCCCCGGACGTGGCCAGATAAGAGCTGCAGAAGCGATGGCGCCCGTTAGACATGGAAATGCTCCTAGACCCACCGTTATGTTCATTGTGCCAATCTAAATTCCTCTCCTTTGTCCGCAGCCTTGGCGATTATCGGACCTCCGCTTTTTTCCACCTCTTCTCGTCCTAACAACCTGTCCGCCCAATTTGTTCTCGATAACTCGCTACGTCTTCGCCCGGTCAGTCTTTGGTCACGCCGCTGTCATGACAGCAGTTCATATCATAATTCATAATACCGCTATGTTTTATAGCCATTCTAGAATCCATGATTCTAGAACTTCTTATTTTGACACATCCTTATTTGTACAATTAAAATTTACTTATCCCTAATTAATATTATTAACAACAACTTCATTATGGTAAAATTACAATCCGCCTCATTGGGCAATAAGTAATTGTGATAAATGATTTCATTCATACAGTATTTACAAACAGCCCAGAGCCCACATGGTTATCAATTCCCTCTCATGCTCCCCCACGCTCCTCCGTCAGCCGCGTTACTGGATAAGAGCCAGTGGAGACTGACCAAGAGCGAGAGAGCCACATACGCTCAGGACATGATTGGAGAAACTCTCCATTGCCAGGACTCCTACGCTTTTATAGCAGGTAACGAGGTCACTGCCGTTTTAGTCTCCAAGGAGGATTATAGGGATGACTGGTGCCGTGCAATGACTGTGCTAGGAGGTAGTTGGATAGGTTACTATGGAATTTCACGAACTTGGAAGGAATGAGTTCAAGAATGTAGGGTATATTAAGATCGTTATGAAGGGTTTTGTTGCTGACGTAATAAGGGACAGGCTTGATGTTCAACTTTATGAGTGATGGGTTGTCCTTTGAAGTAGTAGGTTGTCCAGAGCGTCTGTTTGGTTCTTCTCTTGTGGGTTCCATGTCGGTCTTTTGTCGAGTATCCGAATTAATATAATAATAACTTTATACACAATCCCCATACAAAGTCTACCCTGGAGTAATTATCCCACCGAGGATTCACCCATTGAAACAAGAGACAAGAGAGCCACAGTCACTCAACTTAACAGTGACATAGACCCCGAGGCTTCTTCCACTTAGATGACGAAGAGATTTGTGCAAAAGGAGTTGTTTATACAGGATTTGGATAAGTTTTCATGGATTTTGGTCAATATTGAGATTATTATGAAGGATTCTGCAAAAAAAACTACCGTATATTGGTTCCTCTACCGTTCGCTCGTTGACGGGGAATCTTTGAGCGTACTTACTTCGTGATTCTTCGCTACAATTCGGCTCTGTTCGTTAGCAGTGAGTACCCGCCACTTTATATCAGCAGCAGCAGGTGACAAGGTATTCCTCCCCGAGTAGTTTGATCCAAACTTTTTTAATAACTTTTTCGTTCCTGTGTTTGTCTGTATGTCCTGGTCTTAACGGTCCCCTGTTTGAACCAGAGACACAACTGACCACATATTGTTCTGATTTGCCATACATGCGTAGATAAATACCTACGAGATACAGCTAGGCTCTTAGATATAACAGACTACCTTCGGGTTAGTCAAACATTTCATAATCATTGTAATGTGCATATATATACAGCCTATACCAAACCTATTGCCATGGTGCGTTTATTGCGGACAAGTTCCGCCTACAGCTACAGTAGATGTTTCATATAGAAGACATTTGCGATAGAAAATATCGGAGGCTGTGATTGCCGGCAATGAAGTATTGCACACTCGCGAACTGTCCTTGCATGCGATCTATCCCAGTGGTCATCCTTGAACGTTCGACGGACAACTGCCGCCTTGTCTCGGCCACTTGAGGTATTTCCTATTTCAGCGCATTATACGCTTCTACAATACAATTGTATAAGGTCATAAATAATATCTAATAACTAATAAACTAATTACTAAATACTTGCAAATAATTTAAAAATTATAAATATAATTATTAATCGTGTATTTGTAGTAATTATAAAACTATTAGCATTTGTGTGCTCGTAGAAATCTCCTGAGATAATATATAGTTTAAGTTTGTAGTTGTTTTGCAACATTGATATTTTAAATTATTTTAACTTTTATAATTACTTTACAGAGTATGGAAAGAAGTTTGTAAGCAAGCTTCACAAAAACTGACATGGAACCCACACGCGAGGATAAAAAGACAATAACTAAACAGACGCTTTGGACAACTGTACAGACTACTTCGAAGGTCATCCCATATCTCAATAGAAAACAAATTACTAATCTACAAAGTTATACTTAAGGTAATCTGGACATACGGAATAGAGCTATGGGGGACAGCAAAAAAGTCGAACATCAAGCGCATCCAACCCATTCAATCAAACGTCCTGAGAACAATAGTGCCTTATTACGTCAGCAACAAAACTCTTCATAACGACCTTTATATACCGTTCATTCCTGAACTCATCCCTTCCAAGTTAATGAAATACCATAGTAACCTATCCAACAGCCCTAATCCCCTGGCACAGTCATTGCACTGTACCACTCATCCTTATAATCCTCCTGTTGGCCAGTTTCTCCAATCATGTCCTGATCGTCTGTGGCTCTCGCGCTCTTAGCCAGCCTCCGCTGGCTTTTATCCAAAGACGCGACTGACGGAGGAGCGTGATGGAACTACCAAGGACTCCGCTTCCTCTTCCACATGTGAGGGAGGTGACAACCATGTGGACTTGAGGTCTCGTGGATGTTTGTAAATACTGTATGAATGAGCAAGTGAATGAAAATTGTAAATATGGTATGAATGAGACCATTTATCACAATTACTTATTGCCTAATAAGGCAGATTGTAATTTTATCATAATAAAGTTGTTGTTATACGTTCAATAAAAAAAACAAAAAAAAAAAAACAAGCTCCCCCTTTATATGGTTCCATAGCTCATTAAAATATCCAATGACACCCCTTCCGCTGTCCTCACTTGACCGGATGTTTCGCCGAAACCGTGAATTATGTTTTTCTCGCTTTTACGAAAGCTCTTGTTATTCAAGGTGGAATTCGCACAATATCCCCGGTTGTGTAATGAAACCTTATTTTTTCAGTCCTCAGGCAATTACACCAACCCAGAGCCTGACGTACAAGGTAGAATTGCGTTATATTAAAGGCCCCCTTCCCGTGATCATTGCGGTGATACCCAGAAGGCCATCTCTGTTATAAGGATACTTATCAATATCATAACGGTTAAACCGGCACAACACAGACTAAAATATAAGATCGAGTAAACATAATTTCATTTCAGTCCTTATGAAAACTAATGTCCAATGTCTTGTCAACATGATCACTTGTCACTACATGTTTTAAACGATAAAATGTCATTCAAATAAAAATGCTAGACATTAAAGTCACCTGACTTAATATGCCAACAAATAACAGTCAACAATAAACAATTTATTCTACCGGTGAATGTCGTTTTAACTTCTTGTATTCACGAGGCTGCGATAGGTCACAGGCGACGTTTCAACCACTCGGAATTTCCATAGCAAAAAACAAAAGTGAAAGCAAATATATAAATTAAATGAAAACACGTTTCCTATGTTTTTGTAAGCTCACTCATGGCCGTAGATTCTCAAGTCATTATCAGGCAATGATTGTTTAACTGCGATAAAACGCATTAAATGATGATCTTAGAGTCAATGAGCAGTATATAAAATAGTAAATTAGTCTTCAATCCCCCCCCCCAAAGGACAGAATCTTCGTAGAAAGAATATAACGTGCATTTTCCTTCCTTGATGTTTATCCTCATGTATTTGAAGGGTTACGGGATGCTATGACGGGATGAAAGAATTGATGTAACATCAGGAAAAGTCGGAGGAAAAGGTTTATGTAAATGGTGTAGATGTGATAGACAACAGGTCTACGAATACCACCTTGAGGAACTCCGGCTTACACTGAAAACTGACTTGAGTAATCTGGAAGTAGCTTTCGAACAGAAACAATGAAATATGTTTTAGAAGGACTGTATCTTAATTGAAATTAGTTGTTTTTTCATAATTAAAATAGTATTTTTTTCTTTCAAGGTTGTATGGGATAGTATTACACTACTAATCTAAAAAAATCTACTTTACCTTCTGCCGCAAGTCATGTCCAATAGCTTTTTTTGAATTCCATTCCTCTTCCTATGTCCAAGACAGTACGGTATTTAGGCTTCCAGCTTGACAAAAGACTGACATGGAACCCACACACGAGGCTAAAAAGACAAGAACTAAACAGACGCTTTGGGCAACTGTACAGTCGACTTCAAAGTACATCCCATCTCTCAATAGAAAATAAACTACTAATCTACAAAGTTATACTTAAGCCAATCTAGACATACGGAATAGAGCTATGCGGGACAGCAAAAAAGTCAAACATCAAGCGTATCCAATCCTTTCAATCAAAAGTCCTGAGAACAATAGTAAATTCCTCTTATTACGTCAACAACAAAATCCTTCCTCTAGTACAGTCATTAGAGTGCGTCACACATCCCTATAAACCTTCATGGAGCCTAAAACGGCAGTGGCCTCGTGACCTGCTATAAATGCGTGACAGTGGTAGTCCTGGCCAGTTTCTCCAATCATGTCCTGAGCGTATGTGGCTCTCAGGCTCTTGGCCAGCCTCCGCTGGCTCTTATCCAAAGACGTGACTGACGGAGGAGCGTGGGGGACTTCCCAAGACTGCACTTCCTCTTTTGCATGCGAGGGAGGTAACAACCATGTGGATTTGGGTGGCCTCTGGGCTGTTTGTAAATACTGTATGAATGAGAAAATTGAACACTATTACTCATCGCATTATAGCTATGTAAGTCAACGGAATAGTGACATATACTGCAAAGCTAATAAATAAACAAGTTGATAAAGTGTTTACCTACTCCATTTTAGCTTTGCTAAATTATATTTGCATATAATTATATTGCTAAATATAGTATTTGCAAGGTTCAGACAAACCTATGGAGCTCTCTGAAACTTTTTGTACAACTACTTGATATACTGCGTTTTAGACTAGTCAGAAAGTTTTTTAGCCTTGGGTCCGTTATTCGACTTAGGATATTATTAGAACATCCTGGAGACTTATGGGCATTTAAACGGTTACAACATGCGGTTGTCATATGCCGGTAATATACTAACAGATAATAAAATTAATAAAAAACAAAAACTGCAATAGAATGCATTTAAATAAGAATATCGGTAGCCCTAACAAGGTGATATCCAGATAAGCCGGTATCTTACCTGGCCATCAGCGGCTGTCATCAAACCAGTTCCAACCTCAGCTGCTCAAAGAGGGAGCGAATTTTTAATATTATAATCACAATCGGCGACAAAACACGCGTCAAATATTCACAAACTACTTGAGTTATTTCTGCCTTTATTTTAGTGCGTGGCAGTCAGCAGAAATAGCCTATAATTATTATCAAGGACGGAGCATGCAATTATGCAATAATAATAATAATTAATAAATAATCTAATCCGCCAGGGAAAGATAAGACACACTGAGGTCGCCATTGTACTTGGTAGGCTTCATTCAAATAATCACTCATTTCTCCAAACGAGGATGAGTGAACCCCGACCAGAATTGTCCCCCACCTAGAAAAAAACTCTTATGGGAAGATATGTCTTCATCGTTGGGTGAATTTGAGAGAAGAGTTTGAGCAAGGTAGGAACCTGGAACAGTTAAAGAAGAAATTGCGAAAATAACGTATTTTACAAATATAACTTAATGTAATATAATACATTAATATAGTTAAGGCTATGCTCATAATAACTATAAACTTATCATATTAATCCATTTTATTTATTTATTAAATGATTTATTTATACTTTTTGCCTATTATTGCTAGCTAAAGTTGTTTACAAACACAACATATTTAACAAATCAGGTAGTGAGTGCATAAGACATCTTGAATCGTAAATAATGTAATATAATACATCAATAGAGTTAAGGCTATGCTCTTAATAACTATAGACTTATCATATTAATCCATTTTATTTATTTATTAAATGATTTATGTATACTTTTTGCCTATTATTGCTAACTAAAGTTGTTTACAAACATAACATATTTAACAAATCAGGTAGTGGGTGCATAAGATATCTCGAATCGTAAATAATGTAATATAATACATCAATTGAGTTAAGGCTATGCTCTTAATAACTATAGACTTATCATATTAGTCCGTTTTATTTAATTATTAATTGATTTATGTATACCTTTTGTCTATTATTGCTAGCTAAAGTTGTTTACAAACATAACATATTTAACAAATCAGCTAGTGAGTGCATAAGACATCTTGAATCGTAAATAATGTAATATAATACATCAATAGAGTTAAGGCTATGCTCTTAATAACTATAGACTTATCATATTAATCCATTTTATTTATTTATTAAATGATTTATGTATACTTTTTGCCTATTATTGCTAACTAAAGTTGTTTACAAACATAACATATTTAACAAATCAGGTAGTGGGTGCATAAGATATCTCGAATCGTAAATAATGTAATATAATACATCAATTGAGTTAAGGCTATGCTCTTAATAACTATAGACTTATCATATTAGTCCGTTTTATTTATTTATTAATTGATTTATGTATACCTTTTGTCTATTATTGCTAGCTAAAGTTGTTTACAAACATAACATATTTAACAAATCAGCTAGTGAGTGCATAAGACATCTTGAATCGTAAATAATGTAATATAATACATCAATAGAGTTAAGGCTATGCTCTTAATAACTATAGACTTATCATATTAGTCCGTTTTATTTATTTATTAATTGATTTATGTATACCTTTTGTCTATTATTGCTAGCTAAAGTTGTTTACAAACATAACATATTTAACAAATCAGGTAGTGAGTGCATAAGACATCTTGAATCGTAAATAATGTAATATAATACATCAATAGAGTTAAGGCTATGCTCTTAATAACTATAGACTTATCATATTAGTCCGTTTTATTTATTTATTAATTGATTTATGTATACCTTTTGTCTATTATTGCTAGCTAAAGTTGTTTACAAACATAACATATTTAACAAATCAGGTAGTGAGTGCATAAGACATCTTGAATCGTAAATAATGTAATATAATACATCAATAGAGTTAAGGCTATGCTCTTAATAACTATAGACTTATCATATTAGTCCGTTTTATTTATTTATTAATTGATTTATGTATACCTTTTGTCTATTATTGCTAGCTAAAGTTGTTTACAAACACAACATGTTTAACAAATCAGGTAGTGGGTGCATAAGATATCTTGAATCGTAAATAATGTAATATAATACATTAATAGAGTTAAGGCTATGCTCTTAATAACTATAGACTTATCATATTAGTCCGTTTTATTGCTCACTAAAGTGAAAATCGTAACAATATTTATTAGGTATATTTCAGGTATAAATTTCGAACAAGTTTTCTCTTGTAAATTCTAAAATTACATGCTAAATATATTTGCTGGGGATACACTACAAGACTATGTATTTAACATTTATTAAATAAGCCGTTCTCGGTACATTCTCTCTTGGTACAGTAATTTCCAGAGATGTGATGCTTTGTTAATAAAAAGAAACAATAATTTGTTTTAATTTGATATAATTAAAAAATTCAATGTTGCGACTCCTGGTCTGTTGGTCCATTGCTACAGGTCTAAATATTTTCTGTAATATTTTGTGTCAAAGTTCAAGTTCCAAAAATGCGGAACTGATCAAAAAGTCAACAAGCGTGCACATTTTCTAGATCAATAGAAGGCCAGCCGGACCTTCACCGCGAGATGCTTACTAATGAGAGCTCATAGTTAATAACACATTCAGCATTACTTTGCACCGTAAATCTCACAGCACTGACCACAATTACAGTACTACTTGAATTTATTCCTAAATATACATATTTGAATTGCATTTTTGAAGTGTTTCTGATGTGGATTGTGGTCGTTAATTCATTATTCATTCACAGACCTAAAATTTCTAACAAATAGAATGACGTATTTATGGTAAACAATGCTTTTGATAACATAGTATTTATTTTTTTCTTAATTGATTTTGATTTTAAGAAATGCTTTATAGTATCGTAATGACATTATTTCATCACTTTTAGTTCATTACATTACCTTCACCCTCCGTCGCAAGTCTTGTCCACTAGTTTATTTTAATAACATTCCTCTCCCTGTATCCTAGACAGTATGGTACTTCTATCTCGACAAACGACTGACATGAAACCCACATACGAAGCTAAAAAGACACTTTGGACAACTGTACATACTACTTCGAAGGACATCACATCTCTCAATAGAAAATAAATTACTAATCTACAAAGTTATACCTAAGCCAATCTGGACATACGGAATAGAGCTATGTGGGACAGCAAAAAAGTCGAACTCCAACCGTATCCAATCCTTTCAATCAAAAGTCCTGAGAACAATAGTAAATGCCCCTTATTACATTAGCGAAAAAAAGACTAATATACCCTAGATTATTGAACCTATCTAACCACCCTAAAAAGCACAGTCATTGCACTGCACCACTCATCCCTATAATCCTCCTCGGAGACTAAAACGGCAGTTGCCTTGTGACCAGCTATAAATGCGTGACAGCGGGAGTCCTGGCAATAGCCAGTTTATCCATTCGTGTCCTGATCGTCTGTGGCTCTTGCGCTCTTCTTCAGCCTCCACTGGCTCCGTTGTCGCATGCGAGGGAGGTGACAGCCATGTGGATTTGGGAGGCCTCTGGGCTGTTTGTAAATATTGTATAAATGAGTGAGTGAATGAAAATTGTAAATATGCTTTGAATGAGAACATTTATTTCAATTACTTATTGCCTAATTGCAATTTCATCATTAAAAAAAAAACAAAAAAACTTTTAGTTCATAGTTGATAGAAAAAGTTAGTTAGCCCTACCGTATTTTTTGTACCTCTACTTTTTGCAAGCTCTTTAAATAAATAAATAAAGAATAATTTAGCAGAATAAATACATTTCTACTTAAATTAAACAACTGTCTAATCTAAACACTATAAAAATAAAATAAATTTTACTGATTTCCAGATGCCAAGAATTTAAAAAAATGTAATAGCTGAATTATTATTATCTTGGTAGATGGTTTAATATATTTTTAAGCGTTAACAAAATAAACAGTATATATTACATAAAATACATTTTTGTATTATATTTCGTAAGACAGGCTCCTTCAAATATTATTAATCTGAATATTGCATAAAATAAGTAAACACTTCATGAGCAATTACACACTTGTGGCTTTCCTTGCGGTTGTAAAAATGATCTAAACAAATTAGGTAACCTGAGAAAATACCAGTCCGTTAAATCCTCAACAGGAAACACGTATTACTCAACTTAATACGGTAGGAAAATAATTACTTTTCAATTACAAGCAATTAATACTTCATTATTTTTCACTGCAGGGACATCATACCGTGCCTAATATCAAAGCTCTCTATAAAACCTTAGGAGACATTACATGGGGCATAGGGAATTTCATAGTGGTTCAAAAAAAAACAGTTGAATTAGAGTCGCGAATGACTTTGGTAATTATATTTTGGTAACAAATTACATATTCTTAATACAGAACATACAGATCTTAAAATTATTACACAAATTATCGAAAAATATTTATTATATCAATAAATAAATAAATTAACCATACTTACCTTTACTGATAATAAATGGATACGGCGGTATTTTTCGATCGTCTGGGACCTCAGAGGAACTTTTCGTGTCGCTACATTAAATAGTGGGGCCTAAAACCAACAAAGGATGAAACCAACAAGGGTTTATTATCATTTTTGAAAAAAAGCCAAACCCTACAAAGTGTTGGAGTGATGCAAACAACTCGGACACATTGTTCAGTTCCTGAGAACTCCCTAAGAAAGAGGCGGTTATGCAAGCCTGCAATACGTTATTTCTCTTGTCTCATTTTCCCTCGTTCGGTATTTGCATAAAAGTCCGCTATACTTATGGATCTTGGACCAAAAATACTTCATTCGAATTCTTAAAGGTCACAGAATAAAAACTTTTTTTTTGTTTGGAGGAAATTATTTGCCTTGTCAGGGCTATGAGTAATCGTTAATAGTGGTCCCATTATTATAATATATGCAATATTTAATTCCATTTGCCATTCCTTCACACAGTGTTTTACGTTATAGATACAAACATTGTAGGTATAGTAAATGATTAGTGCTAGTTTTGGAATGGAACAATAAATGTTCATCTACAGGAGGAAAAGCGTTATAATGCACCCCCCCCCCCCCTAGATATCCTAAATAAACTAAAGAAAGCAAGTCGTAGAGTGAAGTCTGAAAATGTAAAAAAGGCTATTTTAAAGTATTTTAATTAAATAGAATTAATTTAAACTATTTTAAATGATATAAATTATATTTTATTAAATTTATAATTTAATTAAAATGGATGGACCATTTCTTCGGACATGGTAAAATTTAGCGTTCCTTTAATTGTTATTTTTAATGGTAGATTTTGTTTGTCACCAAATACACAGTGGAGGTTTTTATCATGCGTTTTCATTTTAGCCATTCCCCAAATTCACCAGTGGAAGTTACCAGTCCCTCCAAAGCAGGTGTCAGCAGAGATCAGGGATATCCCATTATTGCCACATTACTGCCAGATAGCGACATAGAGTGCAAGAACCGCAGACGCTCAGGGCACAATTTTTAGTCCCTGGCCAGTGTAGGGTTCCTAAAACGGGTTAGTTATAGGAGCTCTCGAGGCCATTTCCATTCCCAATCTCCACGAATAAATAGAAGTTCCCCTCTTCTAGTCCCAGAAAATACGCGCCTACGTTTACTTATTATTTTAATAATAAAAACCTTAGACGTCAGTTAAGAGAGGGGGTAACTAGTGCACGACACAACTGAAGCCCGCTAGGGGCGTAGGTGATACCCAGCCTCTGACAGGCCTATATAAGGCTCATATTCGGGAACTTTTCTCTCTGTTTGTTGTACTATCTTGTTCTTTCTGTCTGGTTGTAAGCTGAAGGTGAGCCTCATGTGTAGTGTATGTGTTATTGACTTTTTAACATCAAACTGAAACGTATTATATCTATGCTATGCCCTCCTTCGAGGGAGATTTTTTGTTTATTGTATATTAATAAAGAGAGGTTATGAAATAAAAAAAAAAACTTTTCTCTCTCGGAACCCGGCACCTGAAGAACACTGCTTTTTTTCACTCTCTTTACCTTTCTTATTTAACTAGCTCTGGATCTCTCTTTCCTAACCTCGCTATGTTTTAGTCCGGCGTTGTCAGACCCCACACCTTGCTAGTGGGATTCTCTGCCTCCGTCTCGCTAAAACTAGCACCACTTTGGGGGAGACCTTCTCCATACGGACGACGGTCTCCTGGAGCCCTACAAACTTTACCTAGTAGCATCTCCCCCAGCAATCCAGTCTGCTTCTCTCCCGTTCACTGTCACCTTTGGGATCCGGACGGATTTCGCCTACCCTCAGATACCGAGTGTGAATTCGTGGTCATTCCAAGACCACATAAACTACCTATAATACCTACCCTGTACCTCTTTTTCTGAGCATAGTGCACAGTCGGGGCACATACCTATCAAATATGGAGTCAGATAGTTCAATAGAAAGACCCGTCATGAAGCAATTGTCCAGGTCATAGCCTATTCAACCCTCTCCTCGTCACTAGGGCTAGGGTAACTAGGCCCCTTCGTGACGACCCGACAAGGGGATTGCAGGAATGAGTTAGCTAGTGATCTTACAGTTTTAGGAAATTTCAAAAATTACGAGGGGATGTTTTCAATATTAAGTATAATTAGTAGGTTCATATGATGATTGATCAGTGATGCAAAAATGGTCATGTTATAAGGACTTTGGACTGGAAGGATTGGACGTGCTCATTATTCGAGGGATTTTAATGGCAACCTCAATGTCCACTTCCGCCATTATTAGGTATTATTATTATTATTTGGTCCGGCATTTGTGCACCGCGGCCTCACTGAGACCTATTGTGCGCCGTCCATGTCCCTGTCCTATATATGTGACAGGCCCACGGCCTTTGCAAATCTGAGGATACTGAATGGATCGATCAGTTCACATAGTTTGGGGTCTACAATGCGATCACTACCAAAGTGAAGGTATCGCCTTCTAGCTAAGTTATCACAGTCACATATTATATGACGTGCCGTTTCCCCCTCTTTCTTGCAGAATCTGCAGATTGGTGATCCCACTATCCCCAAATTAAAGAGGTGTTTATTTAACCGACAGTGACCTGTATAGAGTCCTGTCACACTTTTGAGTGTCCACCTGTCCATTGATAGAAGTGCTGAGCTTCTTCTCTTACAGGGTCCATTAAGAAACAGTTTCGAGTGTTCCTGTTTCTTAGTTTCTCTCCAAGAAAGTCTTGCCTTGTCCTCTAAAGCTAATTTTATACGCCTTTTAGCGTAGCTGAGGCTGATACCACATATGGGTTCAGGTGCAAGAGGTGTCTGTTCTGAGCCCACCCTTGCAAGGCCATCTGCCTTCTCATTGCCTGTGATGCCTGTGTGTCCTGGCACCCAGTCGATTCTAACCTTATTGGCTAGCGAGAGTGTGTTTAAGTTGTTTTTACACTCCTCAACCAAATAAGATCTGGTCGTATAGCTTCTCAGGGCACCAATGGCTGCCTGGCTATCCGTGAAAATTGTGATCAGTCTGTTTCTTACACCCTCCCCAATTAAAGTTTGGGTACAGACATTGATCGCCATCACTTCGGCCTGAAAGACCGAGGTGTGTCTACCTAAAGGAATAGAAATCCCAGATTCTGGTTTATATTTCCTCCATATGCCGGCCCCTGATCCGTTTTCTGTTAGTGAGCCGTCTGTGTAGCAATTAATCCCATTACACAGTTTATGTGGTTTGGTCTTTGTGTTTTCCGCACAGTATAAAACGTCTGTGTGTTTCTTAACTTGTAGGTCAGAGTGCATTGACAGATTAGGTAACATAAGTGTTCTTTAAGTCCAGATTGTTTTTTTCTGTTTAGCAGTCTATGTAATTGTCCGTTGATTGAGCTTGAGTGTTTCGTGTCTCGTCTGTGGAATCTCGTCAAAGCAACCATTTTTCCTAAGTTGAATCCAAGGTATTGCATCAGATCTCGGGAAGGATCAAAACATACTTTCATCAGAGTTTATTCACCATTTGTCTAACCAGAGATCAATTTTGATAAATTTATAGGTTATAAGGTGCTGTTGTTGGAGATAAATAGATTTAGAGAAGTGCTGTGTGATAAGCAGTTCGAGGATAGAGAGTAGAGTTTTCAGAACCCTAGAAGGTGGAGAGCAACATTGAAAATAACATTGTAAAGCACAAAAATTATATTTATTATTAGTCATTTATATTTTATGATAAATTTTTATGAGTTACCGTATTTGATGTACCCTTCAAGTATGTACCGGTTCGATCGTAAAATTCGGCCTTGGTAATGTGATTTCAAGAATAATTTCACCCCTGTCGATCAACATCTGCCCCCTGTCTGTGGTTACGTCTTCAGTGCCTATAGCTGTCCGCCTCCTTTGTCGATAACTGGGTCTGTTCGAGGAAGTGGAGCATCAATTATAACTACACGACAGACAAGTGAACCGCGACACCAAAAATAATCCCCAGGAGTTTACAAAGGCTATTCATAGAGGGAGGCAGTTGCGTGTGCACCCTCTTCGCTAAGCAGCGATTAGATAAGCCCAGGTCGCTTCCTCACCAGTGTCCTTCGCATAAAGGGCGACCTCAGTGGCAGAAATAGGTCCTCAGTGGCCCTCTTCCGCCCTTATTAGGTAACGGAAGTGTTCCGTAACGGATTCCTTTGACGTTGCACAATGTGTATACAGCTAATATTAGTGAAGCACTAGTTGACTGAAGGATCAGCTGCCTCGCTGTTTCCCACATTATTATTACTAAACAGGTTTATTATGATAAAACTACATTCTATAATAAGTAATTTTGATAAATGATCTTATTCATACAGTATTTACAAACAGCCCAGAGGCCTCCCAAATCCACATGGTTGTCACTTCCCTCGCATGCGAAGGAGGAAGCGGAGTCTTGGGAAGTCCCTCACGCTCATTGCATACGAGCCAGTGGAGGCTGACCGAAATCGCGAGAGCCACAGACGCTCAGGAAATGATTGGAGAAACTTACCATTGGCAGGACTCCCACTGTCACCCATTTATAGCAAGTCACGAGGCCACTGCCGTTTTAGTCTCCGAGAAGGATTATAGGGATGAGTGGTAATGTACAATGACTGTGCTAGGGGATTAGGTTGGTTTGATAGGTTACTATGGAATTTCATGAACTTGGAAGCGATGAGTTTCGAGAATGCAGGTATATTAAGATGGTTATGAAGGGTTTTGTTGCTAACTTGTTTAACCAACTAAAATCCTTAGCCGAAACGGCCTTTCCTAGACCCCTCTCTCACTCTCTTCATTCTCCAGAAATGTCCAAATAATTTGTGCTGTTGTTTCGCAATATTCAAATATTTTAAAACATAGTTGCAACTATAAGCGACAATGATATTTAGCGCGATTATCTAAATCCTTCATCGTCACTGACATAAGCCTCCTAAAATACTTTTATCTGTTTACGGAGAACCCGGGAGTTGGGACATGGTAGGACTTATCATGTTCTAGGCCCTTTCAATACACACTTAGAAAAGTACAATTTCGACGTATAAACAAATTTCGGTAGGAGGATTCAATCTGATGGGGGAAAAAATAGCGAGGGAATTATTCCTCGGACAAAGTAGTGGGATAAAATCAATTCACATCGCCCTCCATCTCATGTTCAGACTGGAGATTTCTCCAGAAGAACCGCCCCGATGGAATCACCTGATAATGGGAGCCAATTAAAGGCTCCTATGAAGCCGCCACGCCGCGACCTTGGCTAATTGCATCGCAGCGCTGCACACGTGCAAACATGTCGTTCGTGAAGGGGGCACTTTTTGCTCGGACCTTTCGGACAGTCGGCCGTCTGCTGCTTCAGGCCCTTGCACTTTTTATACCACAGAATCCTCCCCACTGCCCCTCATCTCCTTATATCGCGCGATCTACTTCTTGTTAAACAGTACGTGGGTTATGCCCAAGAAATTATAATAAATTTAAATAAGTAATTTTAAACTTATGAACTGATGAATAAAGTCATTTTCGTTTCTGAAACCTACCTGGAACCCACATACGAGGCTAAAAAGACAAGAATTATACAGACGCTTCGGACAGCTGTACAGACTACTTCAAAGGACATCCCATCTCTCAATAGAAAATAAATTACTAATCTACAAAGTTATACCTAAGCTATGGGGGACAGCAAAAAAGTCGAACATCAACCGTATCCAATCCTGAGAACAATAGTAAATGCCCCTTATTACGTCAGAAACAAAACCCTTCATAACGATCTTAATATACCGTACATTCTTGAGCTCATCCCTATATTCTTCCTCGGAGACAGAAACGGCAGTGGCCTCGTGACCTGCAATAAATTCGTAACAGTGGGAGTCCTGGCAATGTCATGTTTCTCCAATCATGTCCTGAGCGTATGTGGCACTCGCGCTCTTCGTCAGCCTCCACTGGCTTGTATCCGGTGATGTGGCTGACGGTGGTGCATGGGGGACATCCCAAGACTCCGCTTCCTCTTTCGCTAAGGAAGGTGACGAACTTGTGGATTTTGGAGGCCTCTGGGCTGTTTGTAAATACATACAACATATCTTGGTAGCAAATCAAGATTTAATGCCTCGGGATCAGGGGGCCAATTCAAAATAAATCCAAAAAATAACGTTTGAGAGAGAGAGAGAGGATTTTATGTTTGTTGGCTTATAGATAGCTACCAGACTCCAGAGCGGCGATAAACTACAACTAAAATACTACTAATACTATATACAATTGTGGGCGGGCATTATTCACTCTGGGGAATCACAGCGATGACCCCGACTGCAGCATTAGCTAGATCCTCAGAAATTATTCAGCCATTGCCAGATAATTTATTCAAGAGCCCCGTACGACCCAACGCGCTATCGATTTTACGTTTCAGCCGTACCCTAAACGTCGCGTTGATTCTACCTTGGCGGGTCAATGGGCGTACTCACCATTCACGGGGCGTTCAGTTACCAGTAGTCGAGTTGTACTATGGTCGATAGGTACGTATTGAAAAATTGAGATTTAAAACTACACCTAATAACATTTGTTTGCATGTAACGGTTGGTTCATAATCCAAAATACCCTTATCTTTATTCTGTAAATAGTTAAAATGTTATTTTTTTGTAAATAAACATCTTTATATGAAAAACTACATTTGCTTTAATTAGAATGTAAGATTTCATTCGAGCTTATTTACCACAAACAGTTCTCATTCATACTAGGGGCCCAAGGGCAAGAGAGCCGCAGACGCTCATGACATGGGCGGACGCTGCCAAGAATTATTACATACTTACCTATTACAGTAGATCACAATTTGGCGTCGAGGCGGCGAGAATTTAATGTTATGCTAGATAAATTGATATATTTTTAATAAAACAATAAATGAAAAACAATTATCTTTGCTTGGTACTTTGTAGAGCAGAAACTACTTTTATTATGATAAAATTACAATCTGCCTTGTTAGGAAATAAGTAATTGTGATAAATGATCTCATTCATACTATATATACAAACAGCCCAGAGGCCCCCCAAGTCCACATGGTTGTCACCTCGCATGCGAAAGAGGAAGCGGAGTCCTGGGAAGTCCCCCACGCTCCTCCGTCAGCCGTGCTATTGGACACGAGCCAGTGGAGGCTGACCAAGAGCGCGAGAGCCACAGACGCTCAGGACATGATTGGAGAAACAATGCCATTGCTAGGACTCCCACTGCCACGTATTTATAGCAGGCCATGAGGCCACTGCCGTTTTGTCTCCGAGGATGATTATAGGGATGAGTGGAGCAGTGCAATGACTGTGCTACGCAATTAGGGTGGTTGGATAGGTTACTATGGAATTTCATGAACTTGGAAGGGATGAGTTCAAGAATGTAGGGTATATTAAGATCGTTATGTAGGGTTTTGTTGGTGACGTAAAAAGGGGCATTTACTATTGTTCTCAGGACTTTTGATTGAAAGGATTGGATGAGCTTGATGTTCGATTTTTTTGCTGTCCCCCATAGCTCTATTCCGTATGTCCAGATTGGCTTAAGTATAACTTTGTAGATTAGTAATTTATTTTCTATTGAAAGATGGGATGTCCTTTGAAGTAGTCTGTACAGTTGTCCAAAGTGTCTGTTTAGTTCTTGTCTTTTTAGCGTCGTGTGTGAATTCCATTGGTACTTTGTAACATAATTTTTGGAAAAATCACAGTGTATTTTACCTTCGTGTGGTCCTAATGATGTTTTCAGAAATTTAAGGAACACTTGTTGGTCCCTTCATTGGAAAGAAGGAAGGAATGAACTGCTGTTTTTTAAAAATAACTATATAAATTATACACGAATCAGAAATTATAAATCTATCCATATCTATATATGTATCTAAAATGAATGTATATATGGCTAAAGAAACTAAAATAGTTACTACTTACCTTGTTGAAAGAATGAACGACAAAAGTCTCCCCTGGAACTTAAACTACTGCCTTATAAGTGACTAAAACAAACTTTTACATAAAACACTATCTATAGTTTTAGGATACCTTTGAAACTGGAATTTTGGAATCCTATAACTTTTAATTATCAGCTCTCATAATACTGAAACCAAAAAAACTAACCACTGTGCTCAAATAATTTTCAAAATAATAAAAGTGAGGGAATAAAAAATTCCAGTTTAATTCTTTTTTTTCCTCAAATCATTATAATGAACTCATTACTGTTGTTAACAATAACTCTACTACTCATACAAATATACGTAACGTGACGGTGAGAAGACAATGATTGGCCTTTCTATGAGAATGACCCAGGAATGAAATAAATCTATTGGAGGAAAATCAATGACAAAGAGATACTTTCCGGTCTTCTTAAATATTTTCTGGGATATGTTTGAAAATATTTATAGCTTAGTATTTTTATCGTATCCACCACCTTTCATATCTCCTGAGCTGTAACTTTAAGCTTTATTCTGGGGCATTGTCCCCTAAGAATAACAAACAAGAAGTACAGCTGACAAAAAAAGAAAACTATATAGAAATACTATATAATGCTAATTTTTGGATTTGCTTATGAATAATAAAGGGCCTATGTAGTTATGTGTCTAATATCAAAACAAAAAAACGGGGGGGGGGTGAGTGAAAGTTGCGAGCACAATTGAATCGCTATTTTCGAAAAGAACTCAACTCGAATTTTTTCGTGTAATATGTTTTAACATGTATACATAAAGTTTATATTCAAATGATTTAATGTGAACTAATTCGAAGTCGAGGAGGTCGCTACAGTAGTCTTCTCTAACATTAAGGCTTGGATCTAATTTTATGAAAAAAACCTCTATATTTGAAAACTTTTGGAAAAAGCGTACCGAACGAACACAATGTTTTCATTTCAAGTTTATAAATATTACGAATATGACTTCGACCTAGAGAAATAATGTGGAGTGAAGTGGGGGCTCGAACGTAGATTAACAACCAGTTGAGTCAAAAATCACTTTTCTTTATCCAGAACCAAAGGCGTTTGTCAAAAAATGCCTAAAATTTCTGAATAACAGTGCTACTTTTCTGAAATTCCAATTAATATTCTGCAGACGGAGGACTTGAAAAAGATTGAACAATACATTTCTGAAGAATAACCTCACTTTTACGAATAAATCCTGGAAAAGTCTTCTAAAAAATAATCTTTCTATTAATATCACAAAAGTTAGCCGATTTTTCACTACGTGTTTTTTTTCATCAATAAAAAAAACGCTTACTTACTCGATTTTTTACTACTGGTTCGTGTTCATGAATAAAAAAACTCGGCTGTTGTCGGTTGTTATGGACCCATCTCGGAAAAAAAAATTTTAAATTCGAAATTACGGGTCTATCTATCTATGATAATTTCACCGACAAATTTTGTTACCATCTCTAGCACTTTTGGCTGTATTTAGTTTTTTTTGTTTCTTCTCTATTCAACTCATATTTTCAGATTTGAGCCCTTTTCGAAATGACATTAAGTTCGGAATAGTATTAGTTACTATTTAATACCATTTAAGTTTTATAATCAGGACGTTATGGAGACATTTAAATTAAGTAATAGCCTTTATTATTGTTTTTTCGAGTTGACTATTTTTGTGATTTGTGATGATATTGACTACACTGCACAGCATTTTCAAAAGCCTAAGGCGGAAATATGGCTATTGTGATTGATTGATGATTAATTATGTCTGAACCTAAAGAATAATTTCGTAAGTCCTCAGATAGGTTTTGATCGAGTTGCGTAAGTTATTCTAGCATGATTGTTTAAAGCCAATTAAAATTATAATTTCTTTGATGAAAATACAAGATCGACGTCGTGGTAACGGCGGTGTTATAAATTTATGAAATCAAACTTCCCCTCTCTCCACAATGTTTCGGCAAACCGCTTTAAACTGTCAAAAATCCATCATCAGTTCTTTAAAAGTCAATTTCAATGAAATATAGAATGCAAAAGTAAAAATTAAAGAATCTTCCCGGTTGTATGAATTTTTACTAATTCCATAATATCATTTAAGTTGAGTATTAAAGCACTGAGTTGACTGTTTGAAACCACTTTGTCAAAATATGAAACATTGCGAAGAGTCAAGAATTTGAATTTATTAAATTCATAAATATGTGTACAGTAAGGTTTAATTTAATAATTTAACGTTTGACCTTTGTTATGCTTACCTTGGCATTAAAATATATATATATATATATATATATATATATATATGTTTGTTTTATTAATGTACATGTACTCACCATTAAAATAGAAAAACAAAATCTTCTGACCAGTAGATTGACAAATATAGAAATTACAAGAGGGGGGGGGGGCGTTCGGCCAGGGTGTAGCGTACACTAAATATTTTAGGAAATTGCGTGGGTAACAATTGACCCATTGTAACAATTCGAAGTTCTCTCCCAGCCTTGAAAGAGGGATCACACATCGTCTCAGCTCCAAAAGTTAAAGTTTAAAGTCAATCAAATGCTAAATTTTTATAAAAGTAACAAAGGTTCGGTAAAGTCACTCAAGTAAAGCCGGAGTGAACCACCGAGATGCCTCCCCAGTTTCCTCGTGACAGTGACTCACACATCAAACCACCCCGCATCAGAAGTAAACATCGACAATGCAAGGATTCGATAACAGCAAGACCTTCGGACTCAAGAGTCATTTCCAACCCACTTCAAGATCAACAACAGAACAATCAAATATGAAGGTACCTTCTAACAATATTAATACTGATCAGTCCGACTAGAATAACTAGTTATTAAGCAAATGTTGTGTAAAAAGTTAGGTTTAGTTTTAAAAAATCTGTTTTGGTTTCTGATGCCCAATTAAATGAATTCAAATGAATCATTATCCATTAAAATTAATGATATTGTCTGTTAAGTGTCCCTTGCTCATTTCTCTTGTAGAGTCACAGACAATTTATTTTTTAAAGTTATAACAATCGGGGTTTGTTTTGGGACGAAATTAATTTTAACAGAGAGAAGTAAACGAATTGAAGTTTCCTTAAAAGCTCTGATAAGCCAGGTAATTTAATTTAATTCAATGAAAATGAACAAACTTCAGTTTGAACTCTCTACAAGTGGACAAAATACACACATCTCTTAATATTGCATGTCCCATTTTATTTTAAATACACACATCCCTTAATATTGCATGTCCCATTTTATTTTAAATACACACATCCCTTAATATTGCATGTCGCATTTTATTTTAAATAATCAATGAAGGTCTGGGTTTTAATTGAATTTAAATTCGACAACAAACCCCAAACAGATCCTGCGCTATAAAATTGTTATAAGTACAGACCATTGAAGGATCCACAATTGAAAACATCGCTGAGAACTCAGCGATCCATGGGCTTGCGAAATCAGTACTCTTTGTGACTGCCATGTTTGTCTAGTACTGGGCCTGAAGACAGTTTGTCACAAGCAAAAAACAACAAAAAAATTATTAGATGGAATTGCCTCGTCCTTGTTGATTTGCTACAATGTTGTTGACACAAGTTCTGACTCCTGTTTTTACGCTACAAGTTCTATTCTATTCTTTAGATGAAACTGATTTTGCTCTGAAATTTCTTCGTAGGGGAGGGAATCCAATTTGGAAAGTATCAGGAAAGTTGCAAGTAACTTCAACCTCGTGTCCAGTTAAATAACGATTCTTCCGTCTCTATGGTAATATAGTTTATTAAACAGTAATGATTTCAAATAATTGTTCGAAACTCACCCCCTCCATACCTACTAAATAAAGGCAGTGGTAGAGAGAGATACGTTCAATTAACCAATCTCTTTTAACCGCCTGTTTCATAGGAACCATTTTACAGGTTTTAATTGTTTTATGCCATAGGATTAATGTATTTGTTTTGGCCACCTCTTAGTTACGAATAATTAGAAGTTACCCTCTTCTCGGACCAGAAAATATCTATCTATGTTTCCATATGTTTATAATAAATGTTATGACGTCAGTCGGATAGGGGGGAGAAACAGCTGCAAGTGGGGAGCCATCCCCACCACGACTGGCCTGCCTATATAACCGAACTCCTTAGGGCGGAAGATAGAACTAACTGAACCGGGACCTAGAACACTTCTCTCTCTCTCTCTTTCTCTCTCTGAACTGGCGCTTGCTGCTCTACTGAAACCATGGCCTTCTCATTTAACTACCTCTGCATATCTCTTCCTAACCTCGCTATGTTTTTTTAGTCCGGCCTTGTCAGACCCCACACTTTCCTAATGGGATTCTCTGCCTTCGTCTCGCTAAAACTAGCACCTCCTTGGAAGAGATTTCTTCCTTGCGGACGACGACCACCTGGGTCCTACTAACGTTACCTAGTAGCGTCTCTTACGGCAATCCTGTCTGCTTCTTTCCGGTTCACACTCGCCTTTGGGATCCGGACGGGTTTCGCCTACCCTCAGATACCGAGTGTGAATTCGTGGTCAATCCAAGACCACATAAACTACCTATAAACCTACCCTGTTCCTCTTCTCCTGAACATGGTGGACTGCCGGGGCACACCTTCTAAGATCTTATGGAGTCAGTTAAAATGAATTAAGCTGCCCACCGACTAGGCCACCAGCCAGGGTGAAAGACTACAGGTCCGCCCGCTTTATCTCTTTCTTGGCGCTCGCCGGACGGCTAAGAGGCTAAGAGGTTGTAGTGACCCTAGCCCGCGGTGAGCGTCCTCTCTGGGGATATTCGACAATCTTGACCCGACAGTATTATTGTGTTTTTTCAATCTATGTATTTAATTTTTTATAGTATAATACAATTTTTATACAGGTTTTATTGATTGTTGCTTTTAATGATTAATTTTGTTTGTCTCGGTTTGCACAGTCGATGTTGTATCATTTACATGATTTTAGAAACTAAAAATGACCCGAGTATTCGATTTTTTTTTTTGTAACTATATTGTAGAGAGATAGAAAATTTTTTATTTGAATACGTATATCCTTGGACAAGTGGCACTACCATACAGGATTGTGTACACTTACCACATTTCCACTTTATTTTACTCTTTATAAACTAATCAGGTAATTTTAATATTTATTTATTTATAGTATATTCCTACCTTCTCATACTCCAGAAAACAATTTATTATTTCTTAACTTGAATCCATGAGTGGGAGTTATTACTCGTTACGTTACGTTATTACTTATCAGTGACAGACTGGGCATGCTAACCATCAGTGTAAACGCCGGGAAGACCGACTGCGTAATCTTCTCCCTCCAAAAGGGGAAAAAATCCTTGCCAAAATTGTATAGTATAGGAGGGCAAGAGAACTCGCCAGCTTTCTAAATGCACTATCTGGGTATGAAAATGGATAGGCATCTCCATTTCTCTACTCATTTTAGTAATAAAATAGAAAATGTACGACACAGGTCTTACCGGCTATCGCACTTGCTAACTTCACCTAACCTGTCGCTTTGTCTCAAACTGACGATCTATAAATGTGTCCTCCGGCCAGCTCTGCTGTACGGTGCCCCGCTATTTACCCACTTTACTGACAATACAGCCAAATGTCTCCAACATTTCCAGAATGGGATCATGCGAAAAGTGGTCCGACATACCTCTTTCGAGAGGTTGAAGAACGCTGAGCTGCACCCGTTGCTTGGTGTGCCATCGGTGGGTGAGTTCATCCGCCGGAGACACATCATGCTTTTTGACTATTTGCAGCACCTGACCAACACCAGTGTTTCACACTATGGCCCCACCACCCCTCTCGCATCGAAGGCAACAGACTGTCGGGGAAAAACTAGGTTAAAAATTAGTATGTAAGTTAGTGTTAAGGTTGATCAAAAAGGTGAGCCCCATCACCTTTATTAGTCAGTTTAGTCCAGTCACGTATAATGTATATCATTATATAATTTTTATAGCAAAACCTGTATATAATGTAGCGACGCTACAGGAAATACAAAAATAATTTGTAAATAGATTCGCCTGAGGATCTATAATTATCTGTAAATTTAAAAGGGCTATGAAGAAAAAAAGAAGGGAGTAATGAGTAAGCTGTATTTAATTATCTTATTGTTGTTTTAATAATTGTATTAAACTCAATTGTTTGTAAATGAAATTAATTAATATCGTGCCTAGGAACAAAAATAAATGCATAAATTTTCACGAACACCATTTATTTATTATACATTATAACTAAAAACAAAATGATCTTAGAAATTAAGTATAACATCATATGATAATATATGAAACTATAATCTAGGAACTTCTTTTTTTATGACAATTAAACGACAAAAACAATCTATAATCTAATAGGAATACATAAAAAAAACAAAAACGAAACCCCTTAAGCTAAAATACCAATTAAAAACTAACATTGCCATAAATTAATTTTTTTCTTACTAATACACTTCAGAAAGTACTTAATATTATTATTTAAAAAAAAAAAAAGAATACAAGTAAGTCACAAATAAACCATTAGGAAACTAAAGACAAGTAGATAGATAAAAATAATAAAAAAAGTCTTGAAATAACCAAGTTTATTTTATATGAGATAAAAATCATCTTCGAGAAACTCTTTGTCGTTTTGGATTTTTTGGGAACTGTGCCCTTCCGCTCCCAGCGTCAGAATCCTAATTGATAAAAAATCAATAAAAACTGTTAAAGTACTATTGAAGAAAGGGCTGAAACAATTTAATTACAAAAGTGGCAGTCAAATATACTTTTTTTTTTTCACTAATTAAGGGTATAGATAACTAAGTAAACACAAGTGAAGCTTAATATCCTATCATATTATTATTAACATTGAAAGTTTGAAACTTGCTTATTGAAAGGCCATAGATATTTACATGTAAATTAGAAAAAAAATAAAAAAATTTAAGACAGTTCTATGCCCAAAGACACGATGGCGAGATGAAGAACGGTTATCCGCTATAACAGTATTTTTACGACTGGTCATTACGGATTCTGCACAAGAGCGCTTTCTCGACAGACGTTATGCATTTTATAATTACTCTTTTGTTTAACAAAAAAAAAAAAAAAACAACAACCAAAGATTAGTAATTTTCTCAGAGTATGTCTTAATAAATTTTGGTCTGGATATTATATGTAATAATCGATTCACCGATGATTTCGATATTTTTGAAGAGATATCATAAGCAAGTAGTAATTATTGTATCATTCAAATTAAAAAAAAAAATCATAAAGCTACTTAATTGAAACAGTTATTTTTAAAATCCACACATACATAATTAATTATATTCTCAATGGAGGAATGGTACTAAACAACTAAATGGTTTACATTTAACGATCTTGAAACAAACCAGGTACTCAATAAATAACTAGCTACATTAAACATAAACTAATCTCTATAAATCTACTAATTTTTTTTTTTTGTTGCTCTTTTCTATAACCCAGAAAACAAAATTTATCATTTATAACCCTGGAAATTTGTTCAATCAAAGGAATAAGTAATATAAGCTAATTAAATTATCATTCATAAAAATTAATTTCGTGAATAGCAACAAAAAAAAAAGGACAAATTTGCATGAACACAATTTTTTTTTAAAAGACAAAACTAAAATAATGATAGGAATTAAGTGGTTATTATGATACAACTAACAATAATAAAAATGGATAATAAATTTTAGTAGGAATGATTAAAATAAAATAGTACTTAGTTGAAATCCTTATATTTTTTTTTATATCCAGTCAATTGATAGCAATTTGCATTTTATCCAAGTTACCAATACATTTTGTACGTCTAATTTTTTTTTTTTCAGGCGAACCCAATGGATGTTGTTTTATATTTAATAACTTAAATTTGTTCTATAAAAGGACGACTCGGAGCTGAAAATTTTAAGGGATACTAACACTAATCTTAGCAGAATATAAAATGGAAATAAAACAATATTTTTATAAAGGTTCAATATCAGACAAATCGATTTCCAGGTCAGATTCCAATGGTAATAAGCAATTAGGTGACAAGCCTTCTTCGATGTCCATGTCATCGATGTCGAGACCATCGTCGGGTCCTCTGAAAAGTCAATCCATTTTCAAAATCACCGATTTTATAAAATTGAGTTTCGAAGAGTTATATTCACTTTTAGAACCAGCGATAGTTAATGGGTTAGTAGGAATTACATAAGCAGATAGATAATGGACTTGACAATTGTATAAAATGAACTTATTGGGACAGGAATGGCGAAAATATTACAGAAACTATTGGAGTACATCAACACAGCATGCAAGCATCTTATCCTGACTCGAGAAACTCAAATTTATGCACTAGAACCCTCTGAACACTGATGCAAGTAAGGCATTCTTTACAAAAACGTTAACATTGAATTTGAAGCGAGACCCACTCCCGTCGAAACAGGCTATTCTTAAAGCCCAGAATTAGATCTCACTAAACATTAATGAATGGAAGCAGCAAGAAATCTCAAACATTTACCCACTTGACTGACGATACAGCCAAATGTCTCCAACATTTCCAGAATGGGATCATACGAAAAGTGGTCCGACATACCTCTCTAGAGGTTGAAGAACGCTGATCTGCACCCGCTGCTGGGTGTGCCGTCGGTGGGTGAGTTCATCCGCCGGAGACACATTTTTTGGCTCGTTGCAGCACCTGACAAACCCAGTCTTTAACACTATGACCTCACCACCCCTCCCGCATAGATGGCAACAGACTGTCAGGGAACAATTAGGTTAAGAATTAGTATGCTAGTTAGTTTTAAGGTTGATCAAAAAGGTGAGCCCCATCACCTTTATTAGTCAGTTTAGTCCAGTCACGTATAATGTATATCATTATACTCGTTTATTCATTATATAATTTTTATAAAATAACAAAACCTGTATATAATGTAGCCAAGCTACGCGAAATACAAAAATAATTTGTAAATAGATTCGCCTGAGGATCTATAATTGTATACAATTATCTGTGAATTTAAAGGGGCTAGGAAGAAAAGAAAAATGAATGAAACCAGCCAGAAATCTCAAACATCAAAGTGTCATGTGCGCAAAAGGAATGCAAGTTCGGCGTTCCTTGCTCTGACACAAGAACTTCAAATTCAGGACCAAATCGTACCATACAATTATGAATTTAACATTAATAGCGATTACAAAAGAACCTGAAATTTCAGTGCTAGATATGTACAAAGAGAGCGCGAGTTAGGGATATAATGATAAGTTTCCTTTAGAAATGATTAGGGCAAAATATGAAACAGTGCATCATTTGCACAAACAAGAAAGTAAGTTAGGAATTGACCTGACAAAATCTGCTCACCGAAATCATGCAATAAAAATCTCAAAATTAAAATAATCGGTTAAGCGGAAAACAGCAGCAAGTTAGCTAGGCATTGCTCAAATCACAATAAGCTGTTATCAATGTAAATATGAATTGATTTGTTTACAAACCGACTTATCACACAACTTCTAGGAGTAGGGATTTACTAGCAACATAGGTATATCCCCTTAACACAATCAGCGTTCATTATTTTTCATCGCGATGTTTGTTAATAATTCCAAAGGTGGTCAGGTTGTGACGCTCCAATAGTTCCAAGTGTTCAGGTTTAATGATTTCACATAAGAGTAATATCCTGGAGTATAGTACTGACGCATATGAGTACCAGTTTGTCAAGAACCAATCATTACTACAGTGTTAGTAAGCAGCTACGCATGCGATTGAATCAGTTAGGATACACTCTTGGATCTAACTGCTACAGATCTTGGTTAAAGTGACTTACGGGATCTGCAGGCTTTGGTTGGATGACCGAGGGCCTGCCGATGTTCGCACTTGTGACGTTCCCTGAGCGCCGAGGTCTGCGAACGGAGCGTAGTGAGACGGCCCGGGTGTTGGCGCCGCTCGTGGACGGGGCGTGGAGGTCTGAGGTGGTACTGGAGACGGCAGCGGGGGCGGCACGGGCCTCGGTGAGTGGTATCGCCCTACGAATGGTGTCCTGAAATCAGTGTCATATGAGAAGGTGAATCATTAAGGAAATTTACATGTAAAATTTATTAAAAGATAAGTCTTATTGATTTCAGCTCATGAGTAAATCAAGAAAATATTTTTGAGGAAAGGGATTTTAGTTTAATTTCCAACCAAACCTCAAAACTGGATTAAAAAAAAAAAAATTAAAAGTAACAGTTGAAAATAATTAAGGAAATACTTTTGAGTATTTAATAAATATATTGTTGTGATATTAGATATTGTGGAGTTTGTAGATAAATATTTAATCTATCCTTGAATCAAGAAGGCAAACAAAAACAATTGAGAGTGGAAGAAAAAGCAAAAGATAGATACTGGCTGTTGTGATGATGAAAACAAACACAGAATAATTATATCTAGTTATGGGATCAGTCTGGTGTATAGGTGTCTGGGTCTAGTGATCATGGAAAAAGTTTTATAATATAGTTGTTGTGATAATGAAAACTCACAGAGCATTATACTCATCTAGTTTTGGGATCAGCCCGTAATAGATGTTATTAGCTTGAGATTGTGAGTAAGAAAAACTTAAAAACTTTGTTGGTTAGTGGTTATTGACTTAAAGCAGAACGGAAGAGAAATAGCGAGAAGAAGTATTAATTTTGTTTAAAGAATGAAGAGAATTAAATAAGAAAAGGAATCAAATTTATAGACAAGTATTTATATAATTAATATAAGTTTATTTTTTTATGTTTGTAAAATTAAATTCATGTTTTTGCCAGAATTATTTTTGTTAAAAGAACCTAATAATAATAAATAATAAATAAAATAAATTTAAAGTAAAAGAATAAAAAATAAAATTACGATATCTATTCCAAGAACGTAATAATATATAAATATAATATTATATATTAAAATAAATTTAATAATAATAATTTAATAGATTTAATTAATAAATAATTAAGGAAATACGTTTGAGGAAAGGGCTTTTAGTTTAATTTCCAACCTAACCTCACTAACTGGAATAAAAAAAAAAAAAAAATTAAAGTAAGATAGTTCAAAATAATGTTGTTTTTTATTGCAAATACGATGTAACTTCTCTCACGCCCCAAGAATACTTGACTATCAACTGTTAATAATTCAATACCATTTAGTTTAAACAAAAGGCATATACTAAAGTACAGCCTCGACTATCCGTAGTAAAAACGGAGGGGGGTATTCCCGAATAATAAACAAAAACTAGATTTTGTCTAAATTTGATTTAATTAAACAATAAACACCAATTTGCAAATCTTAAATATTATTTTTTTTTATTTTCAAACATACATAGTGTGTACAAAAATATGTACCAGTTTTAGAGAGAGCCACCAAAGAATTCATTGGAAACTAGTTGATAAATCAGATGGAACATATTCCAAATCGCAAGCCTTGACATTAAATCAGTAATATAAAAGCTGGCGGAGGACTTTGGCCTCATAAGGGTTCTGATGATGAACTAATATGTCTCCGGTGTTAATTTCCATGTTCTGGTTGCGAAAAAATTTCAAGTAGCACGAGAATGTTGCAAAGGTTTCAGGAATAATGAAAGCGCCATTCAGAATAACATGCCATAAAATACTCCATGTCCAGATTGGCTTCAGTATAACTTTGTAGATTAGTAATTTATTTTCTATTGAGAGATGGGATGTCCTTTGAAGAAGTCTGAACAGTTGTCCAAAGCGTCTGTTTAGTTCTTGTCTTTTTAGCCTCGTATGTGGGTTTCATGTCAGTCTTCAGTCGAGATGGAAGCCTAAGCACCGTACTTTATCGGATACAGGGAGAGGAATAGAACAGTAACGAAAACAGTTTGTTTGCAGAGCGATACGAATAAGGTTCGTTAAAGTTTAAGTCCGTTTGAAGTCCGAGCTACTACGGTTAGAGAATGTGAGGATTGGACCAATGCATTCCTCGTTGTATTCGAGAAAGGTGATGAGAACTGGAGATTGAAAATATTATCGATGAAGGAAAAACAGGATATGCCATGCAATAAGAAAGTACTCACTCTGACAGGAGGTGGTCCAGCGTTGGGCTGGCTGTAGCCCGCTCTCTCTGCGTAAGTCTTTGGACCTGATACGCTGGAGGGTGGGCGAAGGTGGTCTGGAAGGGTTGGCCCTGGTGCTGCGGTACCACCTGCTGATACGTTAATGGGCCCTGGAGGGCACTGGACTGGGCTCTCAAGTCGGGCACGTTGTCCTGCAGGGTTTCCAACAGGGATGATATCATTTCCAAGTTGACTTCGTCGGTTGAAGTCAGCAAGTTCGATGAGGGCCTGTGCTGCTTGCTCGGCCTGCCCGTCGGTCTGTAAGTAGCAAATTTATCACTTGGTTTGGTCGAGTCACAATACTGTAATAAGACTAAGGGGTCTATTCCCGTTTGCTGAAACGGTCATTGCTATTGGCCTTAATCAATGAAAAATATTTGATTGAAATTCGTAAACTCTTCACCAGTCTGCTTCTCTATGTCTAAGAATACCACAACTCACAGGCTATTTAAGATTTCAAGTTCTATGTCCAAGTAAACATTTAGGGGTGTCCCAGAATTAACGCAAGATTTAATTTAAATAGAAAACACAATTTCTAGTATTTTTGTTGTTCTCCGAACTCAAAATGCGACAATTTTGTCGATTAACAAAGCCGTCAAGATGAAAATGTGCTTCATCGCTTGGGATAATTTTGCTCGAAAAATCAGCATCCACTTATTGATGATCAATAATCCATTCAACGAACTCTCTTCGCTGTGTATGGTCATTAGGCTTCAATTGTTGTGTTAACTGAATTTTGTAAGCTTGGAGGCCCAGATCTTTAGTGAGTATACGCTGTAGAGAGCTTCTTGAAATTTGCGATTCTTGTCTACGACGCCGAATTGATGTTCCTGGATTTTCAACAACACTCTCACGCACTGCTTCGATATTGACATTTGAACGGCTTGTTTTTGGACGACCAGTGTGTTTAGTGTCTTCAACTGATCCAGTCTCCTTAAATTTTTCAATTAATCTCTTTACAGTTGATGAATTCAAAACACCATTCCGACCATATTTTCGAACTGCGGCCGCCAAACTGTCATTATTTTTGAGATAACGTACAACAATAAAGACATGTTGTTCTATCGTGTAACGGTCCATTTTTACTAACCCTAAACTGTCAGCTGTCAAATTGTTTTGTTTTTTTAGGGTTGCCAGCACTTTACTGCACAAATGGCGGCAAATTCAAATCTTACATTAAATCTGGGACACCCTTTATATATATGAGATATTATAAAAATTTTAAGAAAATTGGGCATTAGTCAAGTGGTTCATATGCCAACTTCTAAGTGCGGACACGGATCTGCCTTGGATCTCGTTCCCATGGAGCATGGTTTGGCAATCCACAAGTAGGCACAATCCCCTTCACGTCAACACGTCATTGCCAGACGTCTTCAATTACTAGAGTAATTATTTCCGTAGTTAAATTGTTTAAAAAACCTCCATTTTTATTTCCCTCGTAGCACGCCGTTATCATCCATGGTTTCTGGTTTAGAAAATCATTACTAGTATATAAGAAATTGAAGTAGTTTAATGAATGAGATGACCGTAAGTGCTTTGGTAATTTTAGAATTCGGTCGTACGCAAACCATTCTGGCTTGTGTAGTTCGTTCGTGTCAGGCCAAGTCTTCTACCGTTCACTTTCAACGCGAATTCCTGAAAGTAGCCATCAAATGTTCTTTCGATGAATTTTTTTTTCTTTTTAAGTTCTTTCAAAGAACACTCCATACTAATATTATTTCGAATAAGTTTCCAAAAATCATACACCTGGTCCTTAACTTTATGCCCGTAATGTCGTGGATTTTATTCATTATTCCATTCCATTATGAGCTACTTGACAACAAACTTCTTCAAAATCAAACAGATCGTGAGCACTCACTTGACCTCCAAGGGAATCACAATTCTTCGATGTTGGGGATTATTAACCGACATTCTACGAGCTACCCGAACCATGAGGAGTCTTCGCGTTCCAACAGTGTGGGGTAAGAGAAACATTCCCTCAGGCTTGTGGGAATAGGAACTTCAATTTCAAATTATAGCTACTTGTATAGGCCAAATTACTTCCCAAAAGTAAGTCATCCAAGTTAGATAAGTAAAATATTGCAATAAATACTGTAATTCGTAAATAGGAGATTTACCTGGCTCCCCTCTTCACTGGTCCCTGACAGGACTTCATCCTGAAAAGTAACGTAATGTGTATGTAGTAACTTAAAAAAACAAAACATGCACTGTATTTATAACTGTAAGAAAAACCAAAAAAACTTACAAATTACACTATTTAAAAGTAAAATTATTTGAATAGAATATATCTCTATTTACCTTTATAGACATTACTGATACCAATAATTTTCCTTTTGTATGCATTTAGTAGAAAAATAAATTAAAATATTAGCAAACAAATAATATTTTTCAACAAATGTCTACTTATAGAATTAAGAGGCCGACTTCGTTTTAAAAGAAACCGCTATCAATAATTTATCATTGGACTCACCGGCATGTTTGTGGTATCTGGTATTGAGATAATTGACGATTCGGAGGAGTCGTAGGTTTGGTAAGTCTAAAATAAACGAATTCGCATTAATTCATAACAATTGATAAGGTAAATTAATTCATTTCCGTGGCAATTCATTGGCTTCACAATATTAAAACTACAAATAATAAAAATAAATCTGATATTTTATGATATATTAAACAACACTGTAGGTTAAGCATTATATATTCTAGGTATAATATAATAACTAACAAATTATCAGAGAAAAAATTTTTAAAAAAAGTAGACCCAATTCGGTAAATTTTATGATTCCTCAAGTTCTGAATTTTTCCTTGTGAGATCCAGCAGCTAAGGAAAATTTCAAAGGGAATCGTGAATTCAAATGTTTACTAGAAATAAAATTCTGGGAGCCAAAAAGTATAGAAATTAAATATTTTATATATTTCCTAATGATTTCAAAAAATTTGTTTGGGATGGTTTATCAAATAAAAAGTTTTCTTTTAGATTAATTTAATATGGTTATTATTTTTTTATTTTCTACGTAATTTTTTTCCAATATGTATGCATTAAAAAAATAAAACATATTTCCTTCATGACGCTATGTGCTGGGCTCAACACTCAAGAAGGGACTTCACTCAATAAATAGATGTGGGAGGCGCCCTACAGTATAGGTCGCCTTTTACCCCAATCGGTAGGGGTGTGTTACAAATTACCATAATAAAATCATATAATTAATGATACTTTTTCAGGTACTTGCTATTTTTTCCAGAGATTATCTGTAATATACCTTATAAAATTTCAGGTCAATTAAATTATTTTCAAGGGCGCTACCTTATATGACAGGCTAAAATGTAAACTTTTTGACTCCAAAACTAATTATATACGATATTAAAAAAAAAAAAATTAGCATGTCTTGTGATTGGATCAACTATATGTTATATATATATGTATATTAATTATAGAAAGACAGGTGACTCACGGGTAGGGTGATTGCTGGGGTTGGTTCCCTTGAGGTGATGGTGTAAAATGAGATGGTGTGCTGAAAATTGTAATTAAATAGTGTTAACAGTTAATTATTTTTGTTGATTCAATTAATGTCAATAACAGATTATTACAAAATGTACTTAAGTATTAGAGAATTCTTACATCCCAATTATTAATGCTGTACAATCAAATTGCAATTTTGCAAATAAAGATCTTGCAATAATAAAAGCTTTTTAATAATCTAAAATTAAATAGACATTATAGTTAGTTATAACATAATTATAACTATAATTAGAAATAATGGACTGTGACAATTGTTATCAACCAGTTTTTTTTTAGTGATTGGTTAAAATTAAAGGTTCGCATTTTCGTCAAATCTTCAAAAAACAGAGAGATCATCAGTGATCTAGTAGTAAGTTGATCAGAACACAGAAGCTTCAAATAACCGGTAAGGCGCACATACCATTGGGCTATTTATGTACAATAACATATAAAGCATTATGTTTAATTATTGGCTGTCTTTAATTATCAGAGACTGGCGAGTATTTTTGCAGACTGGCCATGATTTTAGATAGGTCCATTTTCAAAATAGAAATGTTATATTTTTTGAGACCTCGTGGCAATCGGACACACCATTATATAAAACATACCATTACTTTTCTGTTTGATACATGATTTACTAGTTTATTTTCCATTAAATACATTACAGAATAAATTAATTATGATTAAATATTTAACATATACTAGAAACGTATTGATTGATACTACTGGTTCCAATTTAAAAGACTACACGATAAAGAGAAATTGATGAAAAGCTGAAATGAGAAGGTAATTACGAATAATTACTAAATTTTAACTTCCTCGCCGAACAAAAACTTGTAATAAATTTAATTACAATGAAACAAAATATTAATAAAAGATGTGCAAAATAAAATAACTAATTACTAAAAGTAAACATTACTCACGTATAAGGACAGTATCTCCCCCGTTGAGAGCTCAACCCTCTGAAAAAAACAAAACATATATAAAACTATATTAGTCAAAATATATATAAAACTATATTAGTCAAAATATATATAAAACTATATTAGTCAAAATATATAACTTTCATGGAGTGCTGAGGTTTCCACCACAGTTAGTAGATGGCACCAGTCAAACATTTTTTTGTTTAATAAAAAAAAACAAAAAAAAAAAAAACAGCAATCCTATATTAATAATTTTTCTTATCCTAGAACTATTTCCATTAAGAACAAATATTTCTTTTACATAAAGTCAACAATTCTTCGACTGTGTTAAATTTAAAATTAGTGCAAATAATATATCAAAAAATAAAATGAAAAAATGAAGCAAGATATATAAATGAAACCTGTTTGTAAAATTAAAAAAATATTCAATAAAATACAAAACAAGCTGTTTGTAAAAGAGAAAAAATTGTACGACATAAGACATATTTACATACATAATAGTAAACTGCATAATATTGGACTAACATGTGTTAATTAAAATACAAAAAGTATAGAAATACAACTCTACACTCTAATATTAGCTAACAGTTTAATAACAAATAAAATGCAAATATGCTGGCAAACGATTGATTAAACCACCTAGTTTTGAAATTATTAAATGTACAGAGCTCCAGAAGGATGTGCTCATTATGGCAAAGGGATTTTAATATAAATACGGAGAAGAGCTCCAGAAGGATGTGCTCATTATGGCAAAGGGATTTTAATATAAATACGGAGAAGAGCTCCAGAAGGATGTGCTCATTATGGCAAAGGGATTTTAATATAAATACGGAGAAGAGCTCCAGAAGGATGTGCTCATTATGGCAAAGGGATTTTAATATAAATACGGAGAAGAGCTCCAGAAGGATGTGCTCATTATGGCAAAGGGATTTTAATATAAATACGGAGAAGAGCTCCAGAAGGATGTGCTCATTATGGCAAAGGGATTTTAATATAAATACGGAGAAGAGCTCCAGAAGGATGTGCTCATTATGGCAAAGGGATTTTAATATAAATACGGAGAAGAGCTACGAAGGATGTGCTCATTATGGCAAAGGGATTTTAATATAAATACGGAGAAGAGCTCCAGAAGGATGTGCTCATTATGGCAAAGGGATTTTAATATAAATACGGAGAAGAGCTACGAAGGATGTTCGATAAGGAACAGTTGGTAAAGGAAGGAACCAAGGAAGTAATGGTTACTGAGAACAGAACAGAATGAGGCAATCTCTTCCATGAGTCCAGTGTACCACACGTTTACATATACACTTACATAATCTTTACCTTACAATGCATTATAGAGAATTTTGTCATAATCATTATAATTCTAGAAGTATAAATTTAAGTAATTGCAATATGGTTCTTACGGATTGATAACTGGTTTCGTTTGGAAGGCCTCGTTCGATGTTGAACTGAAATTATTTCAATTCAATTATAACAAATTATTTCGATAAGATTTAATTATTAGTTTAACTTACATTAATTATTAATACGACTACTATGTACTTAATTACTAGACCTAAGGGAGAGAGAGCTTAATTTCTAAACGGATGCAGGACAATCCAATTTCATGTGTACGTAATTTACAACTTTTTCTATATGTCTCTGACTGTACAAATGATGTTATAAAACGATTCAATGATGTCAAATAGTAACAACAATCAGGTTTATGTTATAATTGACGAGTAATGAAGCGATTGTTCTATCGTTTCACAAACATTTGTTGACGATTATGGTGAAAAATTACTGTCATAAATGCTCAGATTAAATATTTTTCCGATATCGTAATTAATGAAGTCATTTTACGTTTCCATATAGTTTAAGACATTATTAATTCACATTAAAATCAAACTAGGGCATATTAGGTGATGCATATTAGACGTAATAAATAATTACGTATTTTAAAAAAAAACCTTAAGAGTCTCTCCAAATATTTATTTTTATGTTTACATTTCGCTAGTCGGTAAATGACCTGTTCTAATTGAGACTTTTCAATTTTTATATTTCTTGGAGAATTACTAATTGCAATAATAGATTTGGAAAATGATTTTGACAAATTATATCATTCAAAGTAGAGAAGATGCCTGAAATGAGAAAAACGTCGACTATCGATATAAAAGTAAAAATAAATAATTGGAGAAACTGTAATGCGTTGGCTCAAAAAACTTTTTCTTAGCTCATTATAATATTAATAATTGTGCAATTAAAGAATTTTTTATTTTTTAATTTTCCCTAATGGCTAACTGGCCAGTTGTACCCAATGTCCCCACTGACCTCGGACTTTTTTACATGACTGTCGTACAATGGAACGAATACAGGAATTTCCGCGACATTAACGAAAATTTTAAAATTTCATTAACGACTTTAAAATGTATAAAAACGTATTATTTTGGCTTTGAACTATATCATAGTCAGTTGACGTGCTATAACAAAGGGTTTCAATGATAACATTTTAATAAATCTGTTCAAAAGTTGAGCACTTTAAAGAATATGAATAATTAGATATTTTAAAATCTTTTGTTACTTAGCTTCTCTGGTAAATAATATATACTAAATAAACTATTTACAAAACGGTTAAAAACCAAAAATATTTTCGGATAATCGGTATCATTAGGTAATTTATTTCCGAATTTACATTTTTCATGTCGAAAAATGTTGACAAATTCAACAATTTAAAAAATGTACCGACAAAAGGACTTCATACAAATTGTTATTTAACCATAATATGGTATTATGTAAATTCCCGAAAATCGCATTCGGCCGCGTCCGGTATCAGTTTGTAACCCAAATGTGAGCCCCACTCCCATCAACCTTGCCCAGTAATCCGATTTTGTATTGGCTTGTCACAAGACCTCTAACTCCAGCTCACAATACACAGTACTTGGAGCCCATTTTAACCATTACATACATAGCATATATATTATTGTTTTACAATAAATAAATACACAGGGGCTCGAGGGAAATAAATTAATAAAAATCTTTGTTACTAGTAAGTTTAACCTAAGAGTAGCAGGTGACTATATCTTTGAAGATTTATCAAGCGTCTTACAGCTCACAAGCTATTTAAGATTTTAAGTTCTGATACCTCAAGTTAAGGGCAAATTAAGGCCATATGTTATGTATATAAATATAACAATAAACAACAAACTTAAAACACTGAGACTCAACCACAATAAGAATAAAAATAATTGCATCAGTTTCCCTTGATTATTTTTTTTTAGATTGGTAATTTCTGATGTACACTTCGATGACAAAGAGAATGAACTATTACAGAAAGGTTTAAATTATGCTCCACATAGACGATAAAAATAAATACAAGTTGTATAAAGACAATAAAACTGTAAATACCATTCCACAATCCGACTTTTTTTATTAATTAATTATTGTTAATACTCATTGTACGTAAAGTAATTATTCAATTTGACTAAAAGGACAGCTGTACTATCGGGAACCAGCATGTTAAGCAGAATGAAGTAAATTCACTATCCAGCTAGCGAATTGAACCCAGAAATTTCATATCATGACGCAGCTCCGTTAACCAACTACTAAACCATGGAACTATTTGTTAAACACCTTATATATTTTAAACAATATAATCCCAATCAGTATTTGCCTGTCACTACATGTCTAATTGCTGATTTCTGCGAAGAAACGAATCTATCTGTAAGTTAGAAATGTAATCATGACAACATCAAATTGTATCGTTTCCTATTTCGTCATGTGACACGTTCTACAAGATAGAAATGTCAAAGATTTTTTTTAATTTGAAAAATTGTTTTGACGGTTTAGCAACGTAGCCGTTCGCGCTCCAAAACCAAAATAAGATCAAAATAAACATTTCTGTATATTTAAAAAAAAATATTTATTAGTCTAACTTATAGCTTCTTATCACTGAAATAGTACAATATTAATTGAAAATGAATTGAACGTCGAAATAATTTTAACTTTTTTAAAAGCAAAGGCTGCCGTTTAAAATTATAAAAATTGTAAATGAGTACAATTACTTATTCAGAACCTTTCAAATAGCAAGTACATACACAAATAAAAAATGAAATAATAGAATAATGAAATTCAAATCTTTTTTTTACAAGTTGAGTTAGACCAATACCGTATTATCGGAATATATTTTTGAATTAAAGTCTTGTCGTACTCTTCTGAAAATATTTAGTAAATCACTATTTCACCTTAATCTGTGCAAAAGTTCTCAAGCTACAATTTCCAAGAATAGCTGCAAGAAAGATGCTGCGAATACCGAGATTATATACGCCATATCTAAGTAGCTATTTTTAGAGTACAATTCGGAGTACCGTTCATAATGCGTCCTTAAGAAAGGGGAAAGTGAGAACTAAATATTATAAGTAGATTTTGTCCTAAAGAACTCTAAGAAGTGACAGAGGGAGGGGCAACGGGAATTATACAATGTGGGACTGACTCCTTTCAAATTTATATTTTACTCATAATTATTATTATATTAAAAAAAAAAAAATGAATGCACCTTAATCTTGTGGCTTTGCTGAATGTCAATAAAATAGTCATTTGGTTATATTTATAATATACAGCCACTATTGTAGAACTCAGCAGAACTACAAGGAGAAGGTACATTTTGAACATATAGCTTCTCATGTAGGTTAAGAAACGTATAGCAAGTTTAAAAAAAAAATTTTAATATGACAAGATATGTATTCAGAATCATATATTAAATACGCGGTCAAAAATAGTATTTACTGATCAATCAAATATGTACAAAGATAATTGGTAATTAAAGATAAATAACAAAAGTAAAAACTCACAGTAAAAATCCGTGCTGCCCCGGCAACAGCCCTGAAATAATTATTTAAACAGCTGTTAGTAAATTGACAGAAAAAGATGTTAGTCTACAGTATATTTACAATGCTACAGGTCGATGTTGTTACTGTCGCAAAAAAGCTATGATAATTATTTTTACTAAATTTGCTAACATACATCTAGTAAAAAAATATTTTATTTTATTTCTACATTACTTGTTTATTAATAAATACATGTAAACTATAATTTTTTTACACCACTAAGGGTTTCGTTATTTCTACCAAGACGATATTTTACTTTTTATTATTGCAGTCTAGTATGGTTCGAGCAAAATTTCGCCAAAAGTGTTTACGAGTTTTTGTAATATTAACCTATCGAAGTCCCAAGACATAAAATATATCATTAACCAGGAAGAGATATACAGTTTGATACGTACAATTATTTATAATTAATTTTAATTATTCATGGCTTTTATTTTATTTTTAGATTAATCTTAGAGTTAATTAAGCGAACATGAATGTTTTAATGATCATTGGTTGATTATAATTAAAATAGGCAGAGCTCAAACTACAAACTGTCAATCATCAGCAATGCAGAGAAATGAAGAACAGCGAATGGATAAAGTAAAATGGACACGCCTGATGAAGAAACCATAAGTAATACAATTTTTTTTTTTTTTTTTTTTCCTTAGCTCTCAAACTTATAAAAATAGGATGTGGGAAAAATAAAGAAAAATTATTTTGGGCTAATGAGTGCCTTTCACTAAGGGGAGTCCCCCATTTGAAGGATGTACGAGAAGGATATAGGGTGTGGAATGCCTAAAAAGGCGGATGGAATCAGGAAGGTAGTGAGAGTCTACCAAGTAATAAAATAAAAAAACCAACTTATTAATAGCATGAAGTGTTGGAAATAAAATCACTGAGAAGGAGAGACGCCTGTTGGGTAAACAGAGAACTAACTGTAGCGTGCAGCGCTTCGGCGGCACCTCTCGGTACTAATATGAACCTTTGCCTGTACTAGACTGCACCACAGAATAACCAGCCTCTGGAATTTATGCCAGCTTCCAAAAATAATTAAATCACGCTTGTAAATTATTGTTTGTTTTGGAAATTTAATAAAATATTTCTGATGGTGAGTCGTGACTGTGTGATGTATTTTATACGCAGGATATTTTTGCATAGGCTAAATGTTTTATTTTGAATGCATTCAACAATGTCCTTCTCAGAGGCCGAGGACAGAAAGGAGGCTAGCGACAATGCGACTGTGTTCCTACCTGAGGACAAGTCATTTTCTGATTATTCGCATACCTCTAAGCTTTCATCCAGGACCCCAATATTGACATTTCAATGAGTTCAGACAGTTTACTCAACTTCGTGAAAGACTCATTCACCTGTCAAATTCTTGAAAGTCGAATGATACCCTAAAAAAAAAAACGGATAGAGCTACTCAAAACAATTCGAAACTAGTCAGATTTACAAGTGAAGCTGTTGGGTTTTATGTCGGAAATGCCTCACAAACAGTCAAGATTTTAATTACCAGCACTTCAGTGGGCTCTTCACTTTCCGACTAAATGTATCTGTGCTGCAAGGGACAGAAATTGCAGGAACAAATTGTGATCTTCGACAATCAAAGAATAGGGTGAGAAATATACAAACGCTACTGGATGAACAAAACCAATGCCATTGCTTCAAACCACGAAATAGTTAAGAGTTAGAAGCAGAACGTTCAAATGAATAATTACACTCTGTAGTTGAGGGGACAGCGATCATTTCCAAAAGTGGGGGGGGACTTTTTTGAACTGGGAAAAATTTTACTGAACCATGATATAATAATCTTGGACAGCTTCCTTAATATTATCGTTGGAGCTGCAAAAAACTGGACATACAACGAGATAAATAGTTGCTATGTAGAAAAACAGTTAAGTATTGTAGTTTAAAAAAAACAACGCTTTTATGCTACAAACGGCAAAAATTCTAAAAATGACAATTTATCGTAGACAGCGCTCGAGACAATAACATTACAGCTACACAAAAATATCCTACGAATAAATATTAAACTTTAACAATAGCATTAATATTTAAGAAAAACTTATATGTGTGATACATCACGTTTTTATTTTTTTAGTGAATACAACTGCGTATTCGCTGAGTCCAAAGAGTGAGGCTGTACTTTCGCACCGGTACGAGACAACGGCCTAACGTTTGTTGTTACGAAAACTTTGATTAATCTGATCAAATATCATCGATATGATAATTCAAAAGTATAAAAAACTGTTGAGCTTCCTCAAACTACAACTTGCTAAGATAATTAAGATTCGAATGTCTGATTTTTCACTCTAAACGTAATGAAAAGGCCTCCCGCAGATTAAAAAGAAATATTTACCGAGAAACCAAGGTTTTATTTACTATATACTTGGCCGTAAACACTTCCGATGGGCCGGATATAGAGGATCACAGATACAGATGACATGATGAATGCTTATTACCTTAATGTGAAGGGGACATCATGAGGTGCCGTGGTAAAGCAGCGGTCAATGCGAGACAGCTGCTGAGTGTTGTACGCAGTGTTGGGGATGTCAAGGCTGCCTGGGTAAGGAATAAGCTGATGCTGTTGTTGTTGTTGCATGGTCGGGTACATCACAGGGTAGGTGCCGTAGGCCTGTTGTTGGGGCATCAGCGCATGCTCCTGCGGCATCATAGCTTGCTCCTCCATCCTTCTGCGGATATACATAAATATATATATAAGGTGACCCCAAAATTAACGCGAGATTTGAATTTGGCGCCATTTGTGCAGTAAACTGCTGGCAACCCTAAAAAGAAACAATTTGACAGCTGACAGTTTAGGGTTAGTAAAAATGGAGCGTTACACAATAGAACAAAGTGTCTTTATTGCTGAACATTATCTCAAAAATAATGAAAGTTTGGCGGCCACAGTTCGAAAGTTTCATACAAAATATGGTCGGAATAGTGTTTTGACTTCATCATCTGTGAAGAGATTAATTGAAAAATTTAGGGGGACTGGATCAGTTAGATACACTAAACACACTGGTCGTCCTAAAACAAGCCGTTCAAATGTCAATATCGAAGCAGTGCGTGAGAGTGTTGTTGAAAATCCAGGAACATCAATTCGGCGTCGTAGACAAGAATTGCAAATTTCAAGAAGCTCTCTACAGCGTATACTCACTAAAGATCTGGGTCTCCATGGTTACAAAATTCAGTTAACACAACAATTGAAGCCTATTACCATACACAGCGAAGAGAGTTCAAGAGTGATCAGAATTGGCCCCCAAGATCGTGTGATTTAACACCTTTAGATTTCTTTTTATGGGGTTATTTGAAGTCAAAGCTGTATGTCAACAAGCCCACATCCACCCGTGCATTAAAAGAGGAAATTCAACCACATTTATGCCAAAAGGTCATGGAAAATTTCGACAAAAGAGTGCGTATATGCCAGCAAAGTCGTGGAGGCCATTTGCCCGATGTGTTATTCCATAAATAACCCTATCCTATTTACTTTAGAATTCGACAAAAAAATAACAACAAAAATACTAAAAACTGTGTTTTCTATTTAAATCAAATCTTGCGCTAATTGTGGGACACCCTTTATATAGCCATCTACTTTGTATGTAGTTATGTACGTATGCATGTTCGGGTGTCAGAAGGTTTCCTGGAATCCTGAAAAGGGGCCCGCAATCATTTGGAAAACCACGATCATTTCGAGGACGTGGCAATGTTTTTTATAATACTTTTTTACAAAAGGATTAATGAAGTAGAAGATAGTTTAAGTAAAGTAGTCTAGAGTAATCCTCAGGTGTAAATATGACATAATGGAACAAAGGAAAAAAAAATGTTTCTATAAAGAAAACTTGCCAACACTTTCATCTTGATTTTAAGCACCAGGTTTGTGTAAAATGTGACTGCTAGCGTTTAGTTTACGAATCCCCCCTCCCCCCAGCAAGCCTTTTGTGAAAGTTTGTAAGGGAGAGGGGGTGCAAATATAAAAAATCCTCTGAATTGGACTGGACCCTTCTCATTCATGCACATCTATCAGCTACCTAATTTCAGTTGCTATGGTATTATTGACATGCATGAAGGAAAATATGATACTTACATGCGATTTTCCCCAGTTTGAACAGTTTCTGACGAATCGTCAGTTAAATCGATGGAATTCACCACGTCACTGGAAAAAAAAGGTTAAGAGGTTAATATAAAAAAATAAAATACACGATTTTTGTCATGTATTATATAATTTGAACACGCATTTAATGGCCCGATGAAATAAACTTATTTACTTGATAAACACTCTATGTAAACATGACATATTTGAAGAATGATTGTATGTTAAATATTACAATAACTAAGCTAATCTCTATTGTTGCAATTACAACAGACGGCCGCGTTCTTAAAATACAACAGAAACTTACACGTTCTCAGATTGATCCATTGGTTCTTCCAAAAGTGGGTCTGCTGGATCGATTTCCTGGAGTCTAAGAATAAAAAATATATAAATACATTTGTACTTGCATGTATACCTTTATAGAAACAAAATTTAAAAAAAACATTAAATTTTTTGCTAAATGAATAGATTTTGTGAAACCACAAGATGTCTGGGAATTAAAATGGACAGTATTCCTCCATTTTAGTAACCATTTTGCGAAGAAGTTGAAGCATACACGCATGAAGTCTTACCGGCTTACGCACTTATTGACTTCCCCCAATTTATCACTGCGTCTGAAGCTACTGATCTACAAGAGCATACTAAGGCCTACCCTGCTGTAAGGTGCACCGCTGTTTCGTCATCTGACGTATACGACAGCTCGGCGACTCCAACAATTCCAAAACGGTATACTGATGAAAGTGGTTAGAGGTACTTCATTCGAGCAACGAAGAAACAGTGAGCTTCATGAGATATTTGAGCTGCTTACGGTGGATGAATTCATCCAACGTAGGCATATCAATTTTTTGTACTCCCTGCAATACTTGACAAACCCGGTGTTTAACATGATAACCCCCGCTCCGTTCCCCCATCGATGGCAGGACGCTGTCACGGCTGGAACGCTTTAGTCTTTGGTCCTAGGTTTAGGTTTTAGTTTGTAAATTTTTCTCCCACATTTGAAAACTGAAGGTGAGCCCCATCACATAGCATTATATTCAATTTATTGTATTTTTAACCACAACCTGTATTGTTAAGTAACCCAACCTCATTCAAATACATCTACGCAGAGCAGAAATAGGAGAAATTAATTTGTTCATTGATTTTGTCATATTTTCACATTGTATAATTTAAAGGGGTTAAGAAAAAAAAAATATATATATATATAAAGAAACCATGAACTGCGTCAACATCTCCATAAAAGATGAGTGATTGTCAGCAGACGTGTAATAGAATTTCAACTGAATTTTAAGCTGGACAGGTGAACTCTGTTAGAAGTTACAGAGGAAAATTGGCAATTTCAATTTGGATTAGACCATCAATGCTGAACAAATGTGGTGACTTCATTCGGTCTTGAAGTATTGACTACATACATTGACACAATTTGTTGCGATTTCAATATAAATATTGATTAAATACTTGTCTCTTTAACTAATAATGCATAATATGCATTAGAAGGGTAGGATTTGAGGCTACCAATAGCAATTATCTATAATGATGATGATGATGATGATGATGAAAATCCTACGTCCTCTCATTTTATTTCATGAGAGATATTTTGTCGTGAAGAAATATGTTCATGTAAATGCATGAATGATCATTAACAATAAAATAAAAAGACTAAATCAGGCAGCGTTCTTTAACGTGGTTATTACATTAACGCATATATATTATGTATGTACGTCACACTAAGCTTATATAAGAATTATTCGTGAGTTAATAAATTACTAAAAGCAACAATGAATCAAAATAAATAAATAAACTCAAAATGTAAAATTGCTGATTCGCCAAAGTCAAATTTTATGTATCATATGTACAATAAAAATTCGATACATAAAAAAAATACAAAAATATATGAATGGTGAAGGGTACTCACCCAATTGATATAAAAAATGAAATAAATTTTTATGTAGCAGAACGGTTAAAACACGCTCGTTACTATTTTTTTTTTCGCTTACCCCCTATTTCAATATTTAAAAAAATGTTTGTTTTTCCCCCATGCCCCCCCCTAGAGACTTGATAAAACGCTTCAGAAATGGTTATGAAACTAAAAATGAATATGATTAATGGAATCCTTAAATGTCATCACCTTGGTACACTGAGCTGCGGCTGGGCGTCTCCAGTTGGTCGCATCATCTCCCTACGCTGGGCCTCCATCTGCCCCAGTCGCATATTTTCCTCGATCTGGCGACGCAAGATCATGTCGCGGTGCTCGTCCTGTGCCGGCTCAGCCCTGCATCAAGATTTTAAAGCATTAGAGCCAGTCCCTAATATACCTTCTACACATCCCATCAAAAAGTTTAATATTCCATAAAATCTATCTCGCTCCACACATCCCTACAATCCTCCTCCAAGATTGAAGTGGCAATGGTATCTATAGTCGCTAATAATTAATCCGTTATTCTGAGTCCTGGAACCGGTCAGTCTCCTCTCATGCCCGGAGCGTGTGCGGCTCTCACGCTCTCTCCTAGTCTGTCTGTACGTCTATCTTGCAATGGTGTGACTGCAGGAAGAACGTGGGGTTCTCCTTTCATCTGGAGGTGACATTCCCGAGTGAGAGATTGAATGAAATATCGTAGGTATACAATGAATAAGATGATTTATGACAATTACCCATTTCCCTATTAGAGCTAAATACTTACTGAAAAAAAGTAAACCTCATCATTTTTTTATATAGAAATGATTTTCTAGACTAAAATATTAGAACTTAATGAAATTTTATAAAATTAAAAAATTAAATTTGAAAGACGAATTGTTACGTTTGAGATGGGCCTGTGGTGCTGGACACTTCGGGCTGCTCTTTGCCCCTCGAAGGCATCCTTTTGGTGTTCCTACTCCTACGACCGCTATTTGTAGTCCTGTAAAAGTAATAATGATCAATACTATTGACATAATAAAATAAGAAAAAAAAGTTATAATATCAAATTATAGTATTGGATAAAGAAGTTTTACGACTAACGTACCGGGTCGCTGTAACTTTACAATGACCACAGGTGGAAATACAAGCGACGATTAACAGGAAGGGTGAGGCCGTACATTGTAACACGTACCTAGCAATAGTTCTAGTAAAAATACAATAACTGAAAAATTTAGAAAAAAAATCAAAACTAAAAATGTAATTTTTTAGTCGCGTGGGAAAGAGGAAGCGGATTCTTGGGAAGTCCCCCACGCTCCTCCATCAGCCGCGTCACTGGATAAGAACCAGCGGAGGCTGGCCAAGAGCGCGAGAGCCACAGACGCTCAGGACAGGATTGGAGAAACTGACCATTGCCAGGACTCCCACTTTTTTAAATCAAATTTTATAAGATACTAAAGGACAGTTCCTTTTTGTCCTCATAATTTACGCACTGGAACGCGAAAAATATTCCAAAAGCAAATGTTATTATGTTGTTACCGACTAAGAACAGAAATTGTTTTTAGTAGTTAATTAAGTCAATTTGGATTTCTTTTAACATCATATTTCTTAAATAAAATTTAGCGAATAATTGATGTTACATAATTTCATTTGGTAAAATAATGACGGTTAGGGCCGAGACCTCCTGATTCCATGCATAATTTTTGGTATAATAATAAATCAGTACTAGTTTATGGCATATTTGTTATTGTAATAGTAAGATAATTAATAATACCTGGATGAGGATGGTGCTGGTTGTTGTATGTTGGATGTAGGGACCGATTGGAATACAGTAGAGAGCGGCGCATTCTGGAAATATAATAATAATAATAATAATAATAATAATAATAATAATAATAATAATAATAATAATAATAATAATAATAATAATAATAATAATAATAATAATAATAATAATAATAATAATAATAATAATAATAATAATAATAATAATAATAATAATAATAATAATAATAATAATAATAATAATAATAATAATAATAATAATAATAATAATAATAATAATAATAATAATAATAATAATAATAATACAATATGTTTCGTAGAATGACGTGTATATTGTAGATTTATAATCAATTACCGGATATCGATTGCGATGATAGCCAATGTTGTACCCGTACGACTGTTGCGGGTTTGCATACCGAGGGGGCATTTGAAATGCCTGAGGGTTGAGGTACCCTAATCCCACTTGTGGCTGGATGAATGCGCTTGCCTGGTAAGGGTACTGCACCGAGTACTGCTGCTGCCAGGGAGAGGGCTGCTGTCTCAGATCCCAGATGTTATTCGGACGGATTTCCCAGGGGTAGATGACGGCTTGCCGTTGTCTGAAATGTAATGTCCATTTTGAGATAATTGAATAATAAAGTGAAATGATTACCGCCTGCCAGACGCCCGAGCCCAGCAGGCTATCCGTGGCTTTGACAATTTCGTCATTAGATCATAACTCTCTGTTCAGATATTCAGCTTAGTCAAATATTATCTTTAAAACTTTAATCGTGCCCAATACTCACGTGGGGTTGAAAGCCGAGCGGCGCGGCACGACATTGGGTCGCATCAACAACGGAATCGGCGCATGTGGTCTGCCGGTGGTCTCCTGCTGTCGCTGCTGCCCAAACTGATTTTGCTGTTGATGGCGAGGACGGGTGTTGGCTTGAGCAAATTGATTGCTCCTTTCTGCAGCTCCTTGGTCGCTGGTGCGGCTTTGGCTGTTGTCTCTGCAATTCAACAAAAATCTAATACCAAAATCTTGTTTATTACAATAATAGGTCTTACTCATAAACACTTTTAAACGTCATCTTCACAAGCAACAGATAATAACTATTAATAATTCAAAATATAAAAAAAAAATGATCGTTGAGTGAAGAGATATCACAAATAAAACGGACTATATAGACAATACCGTGCTCCTCAACTTCTGGGATTCAACACTCCTGGTTTGTATTATCCATCGGGATTTATAATTATCAGCCAAAGAACACCGAAGAATTAAGAGAACATAATGAAAGACGCAGGCAGTCGAGATGAAGTTCGTTCGAAGAGTAATCGGTAAAACAATGAAGGTACGGTGGTACAGAATGAGGAACTTCAAATGGTTCGGACAAGAGGTTTCCAGAAAATGTAATGAAAGGTAGGTCTGAAGGGAAACGACCTATAAAGGGCCAAAGAAAATGCCCAGAGACAAGGGAAAGTGGGTAAAGATATGTGCATGAAGTTTCTGCAAGACTCCGAAGGTACAAAAATAACTCAAACTCAGCAACTCCTAGTCTATAGACAACTCCTTACCCCTTTTCAAACTTAACTACACTAAGATGTAATATATTCAGTGTTAGTAAGAATGGTTTACTTTTTACCTTAATGTATATCTATCAAATAATTATCTTTATCATTGCACTGCAGCACTCATCCCTATAATCCTCCTCGGAGACTAAAACGGCAGTGGCCCCGTGACCTACTATAAATGCGTAAAAGTGGGAGTCCTGGCAATGGCCAGTTTCTCCAATCATGTCCTGAGCGTATCCATATCCGTATCCAATATGGCTCTCGCGCACTTGGTTAGCCTCCGCTGGCTCGTTCCGGTGACGCGGCTGACAGAGGAGCGTGGGGGACTTCCCAAGACTTCCTCTTTCGCATGCGAGGGAGGTGACAACCATGTGGATTAGTAAGGTCTGAGGGGTGTTCGTTAATACTGTATAAATGAGCGATTGAATGAAAATTGTAAATATGGTATTAATGACATTATTGATCACAATTACTTATTGCCCAATGAGGCAGATTGTTATTTTATTACAATAAAGTTGTTGAAAAAATGAATTATTAGCTAAAGGAAAAGATATTGGAAGGGCTATGCTTCGAACAATCAGGCCTACTGTCACCTCCACGTGGTACCCCCTGGGGAGTCCGATGGACTCGCGGACGACAGAGGCGGGATCTCCCCCATGAAATCCAGGTGGAGATCTCCTTAACACCCAAGCCAAGTGTAGAGGAGCTCGAGCTGTGGCTGAATGGCAGGGGGTGTATAAAAATGCACTGTCTTTAATCGACCCCCTTGGGGCACCAGGCGCACCCCATTGTATTAAATGCCCTCTGCAGGGAGAGGGGGCAGTACCTGCAGAGTAACTTCCCCCGCTTTCGTGGGAACAAAAATGAGTAAAAGTAATAATAAAAATAATAATGAAGACATGGAGGAGCTGGTCAGCATGATCAGCGGAGAGGACTCAGCCCAGGGGCCTTCAATGGACCTTGCCGCTGAGGTAGTGGACGATGAAGCCTCTATGAGCTCGCTTGCGACGCTTGTAGAGGAGGCAAGTGGACTGGTAATGGAGCCAGAAAGCTTGGCGCCTGGTAGAGACGCTGCATCCAAGGATGCAGGCGAGACCTCCAAGCACAAGTTCTCTGGAGCCCAGAGGAAGAAGTGGAGGAGGGCAATGTTGGCTGGAGGGCCACCTGAGGATCCGGCCGGACGTCCAGGACCTTCGGGGTCCGGGAATATGGCATGGTCTGGGTGCGCTCCAGAGAAAAGGATTAGGTCCTCACCCGGTACCTCTGCGCCTACGGCAAAGAGGCATAGGGGTGGGGATACTAGCATTGCATCCTACGCGATTGCTGCCGGAGGAAGCAGGGTGGCGATTATCCCTAGTGGATATCCGTCCACTCAGCTGACGAAGGAGAATTGCGAGGAGATGAAGGGCCAGCTGATGAAATTTGTCGATCAGCTGGAAGAAGAGAAAGGGACACAGGCTGAATTCAGCGGAATTTACCCACATGTGGGAGCCTGTGTCATAATCTGCGACAACCAGGAGACCAAGGACTGGTTGTCGATTATAGTACCCAATTTTAACATGAGTGGGGATCTGGAGCTCCGCGTAGGAAAGGTGGAGGAGCTTCATAAAACCGTGAAGGTAGGAACCTTCATTACAGGAGAAATGCCTCTGGAAGGTTATTTCATGAAGAGGATCAGGACCCAAAACTCTAGGGTACCTGATATTGGATTATGGAGACTCCTGGGCACCAAGGTGGAGAAGCATGGCTTCTTTGCGATCCTGTCTGCCCCAGAGACTAGCATGGAATACCTTGAGAAGCGGAAGCTTAAGCTGAACTATGGGTTCACTAAGGTCGCTCTCAGGGTATTGGGTAAGAAGAAGCCGCTGAAAGCAGTACAGGAGAGGAAGGCGGCTGATAAGGTGGAGGAGGCAAGGAGCGATCCCGAGGTGGAGGAGTCGAAGGGGATCGCTACGACGAATTTGCCAACTCCAAAGGATGGCCCCAAGGCGATGACTATGGCGGCTGCGGGGGGTGGCCCCGTGGCGGGGGCTGGGGGGCGCGCTGGGTCTGGGCCCTCTGTGATGGGGAGGCCTGGGTTTGGCGCTGTCTCCCGGCGTCCGCCTCGGGGTGGCCCTCCGGGGGCCGGCGGGCACTGATCATGGTGGTAAGGCTGCTGCAAATTAATCTGCACCACTGTATTGCAGCATGTGGTGTTCTGCAGCAGTATGTGAGAGGTAAGGATATTGATATCATTCTAATACAAGAACCTTACCTGTATAAGGGCAGGATGGGGGGGCTGGCGATGCGTGGGTATGAGATTATTTCTGTACCCGCGCGTGCCAGAGCCTGTATCCTGCATAAGAGCAGTCTTAAAATGCTGCCTCTATGGCAATATTGTTCTAGAGATTTAGCAGCAGCTCAAATGGCCCTTAACGAGGGAAATCAAGGTGGGAGGTTGACGATTGCATCTGTCTACCTCCCATATGAAGAAGAAGTCCCGACCGAGGCACTTAGTAAGCTAACGGAAGGGACTGGCCTAAGGGGCGAGCTTATAGCATCGCTTGACGCGAACGCTCACCATCAGCTCTGGGGGAGCAAGAACAACAACCGGAGAGGTGAGTGTTTAGTAGAGTACATAACTAGTAATGACCTAGACATTCTAAACAGAGGCAATATTGCCACTTTTAACAATAGAATCAGATCTGAGGTCATTGACATAACCCTTAGCACACGCACTATAAGCCTAAGGGTTAAAGGCTGGCACGTCTCTGAAGAAGAGTCATGCTCAGATCATAGATACATTAGATTTGATCTAAGTGGTAACATCACGTCCGAAGCTGTGTATAGGAATCCCAAACTTACAAACTGGGAAACCTACTATACACAGCTTGAGGAGGAGGTCAAATGCTGTCCTAGAGTGGTGAGTAGCAACTGGCATTTGGAACATTTAAACTCAACATTGACTGAGGCAATAATTAAGTCATACACTGATAATAACACTGTATGTAATGTTAGATCCAACAGGAACTGTCCCTGGTGGAACAATAAACTTGGCAAGTTAAGAGCTCTTACACGTAAACTCTTTAACGCGGCCAAAAGATCAGGCAGATGGGACACTTATAAACGTGCACTCACTGATTATAACAAAGAAGTCAGAAAGGCTAAAATAAGGGCGTGGAAGAAATTTTGTAGCAAAATAAACGATACAACTTCCATGTTTAGAGTAAATAGGATCTTATCCAAGCAGTCTGACAGGGGAGTATTGGGCTCCGTCAGGGTGGGAGGGGGCTATACGGATTCTGAGGGGGGAACCCTCGGTGCCCTGGCGCGCGCGCATTTTCCTGGCTGCGGACTGATGGATACGATTAATAATGACCCTACCAACTGTGAACACACTGGTTGCAAGGGTAACTGGGCAGAAGCAAATAAAATTGTCAATTCTGCAAGAGTGGAGTGGGCAATCAATTCTTTTGCTCCCTTCAAATCACCTGGTACTGATGGGATTTTCCCAGCCTTGCTACAAAAAGGCCTACCAGTAATTAGGCCCCTTATACTTACCTTGTTAAAGGGAAGCTTGGCACTGAGCTATATTCCAGTAAGCTGGAGGATGGCAAAAGTGTGTTACATACCAAAACCTGGGAAAGAGTCCTATGACGAACCCAAGTCTTACAGACCAATATGTCTGACTTCTTTTTTGATGAAGACCTTGGAAAAGGTCATAGACAGACATATTAGGGATGGAATACTGGTAGAACGACCGCTCCATAGCGCTCAATTCGCTTACCAGGCAGGAAAATCATGTGAAATTGCTCTCCACCACCTGGTTTCCAGGATTGAGAGATCCCTAGTTCACAAAGAAATAATGGTAGGCATCTTTGTTGATATAGAAGGTGCCTTTGATCGCACACCCTATAACACTATGGCATCGGCCTTAGAAAGAAAGGGGATTAGTTCCTTAGCCTCTAGCTGGATAAACACCATGCTAGAGAATAGGATTTTACAATCACAATTGGGACAAACCAAACTGTGGATGAAGCCAGTAGGAGGATGTCCACAGGGAGGGGTGTTATCTCCATTACTGTGGTGTTTGGTCGTTGACTCATTGTTAACAAACCTAAACTCTGCAGGGTTCTACGCACAGGGATATGCTGATGACATTGCTGTGCTCATAGGGGGCAAGTTCTCAGAAACCATTTCTGAGTTGCTTTCCGCATCGATGGATCTTTTGAGGGATTGGTGTGAAAAGAATGGTTTAGGAATCAATCCCCAGAAGATAAATCTCTGTATCTTCACTAACAAAAGAAATGCTATAGTTAGACCACCCTATATAGGGGGGACACAGGTAAGCATTTGTAGTGAGGTAAAGCATCTAGGGGTTACTCTGGATAGTAAATTGGACTGGTCCAAACACATCAGGAATACTACTATGAAGGCACTTCGATGCCTCTATGCATGTAAAAGGGCTGTGGGTAGGACCTGGGGACTACAACCCAGAATGTTATTCTGGCTATATACCGCAGCAGTGAGACCAATGGTGCTCTATGCCTCTATGGTGTGGTGGCACAGAGGTAGCATTAGTAAAAATAAAACTTTGCTTGGCAAATTACAGAGGCTCTCATGTCTCATGATTACTGGTGCCATGAGTACAACTCCTACTGCTGCAATGGAAGTCTTATTGAACTTGAATCCACTGCACATAGAAGTAGAAGCGCAAGCCTTGAACGTGGCTTACAGACTTGCGAAATCAGGAACAAGATCCAAAGTCATGACTCACATGGGGCATGGGAACTTGTTCAGAAGAATTGATGAGGACGAGGTGCTGTCAATGCACTCTGACCTACAAGTTAAGAAACACACAGATGTCTTATACTGTGCGGTAAACACAAAGACCAAACCACATAAACTGTGTAATGGGATTAATTGCTATACAGACGGCTCACTAACAGAAAACGGATCAGGGGCCGGCATATGGAGGAAAGATAAACCAGAATCTGGGATTTCTATTCCTTTAGGTAGACACACCTCGGTCTTTCAGGCCGAAGTGATGGCGATCAATGTCTGTACCCAAACCTTAATTGGGGAGGGTGTAAGAAACAGACTGATCACAATTTTCACGGATAGCCAGGCTGCAATTGGCGCCCTGAGAAGCTATACGACCAGATCTTATTTGGTTGAGGAGTGCAAAAACAACCTAAACACACTCTCGCTAGCCAATAAGGTTAGAATCGACTGGGTGCCAGGACACACAGGCATCACAGGCAATGAGAAGGCAGATGGCCTTGCAAGGGTGGGCTCAGAACAGACACCTCTTGCACCTGAACCCATATGTGGTATCAGCCTCAGCTACGCTAAAAGGCGTATATAATTAGCTTTAGAGGACAGGGCAAGACTCTCTTGGAGAGAAACTAAGAAACAGGAACACTCGAAACTGTTTCTTGATGGACCCTGTAAGAGAAGAAGCTCAGCACTTTTATCAATGGACAGGTGGACACTCAAGAGTGTGACAGGACTCTATACAGGTCACTGTCGGTTAAATAAACACCTCTTTAATTTGGGGATAGTTGGATCACCAATCTGCAGATTCTGCAAGAAAGAGGGAGAAACGGCACGTCATATAATATGTGACTGTGATAACCTAGCTAGAAGGCGATACCTTCACTTTGGTAGTGATCGCATTGTAGACCCCAAACTATGTGAACTGATCGATCCATTCGGTATCCTCAGATTTGCAAGGGCCGTGGGCCTGTCACATATATAGGACAGGGACATGGACGGCGCACAATAGGTCTCACTGAGGCCGCGGTGCACAAATGCCGGAACAAAATAATAATAATAATAATAATAATAATCGAATGGAACAATGCTAAGCACAGAAACCATTGTACAAGCATATTTTCAAATCAGACTGGAATACTGTTTCTATTAGAAATAAAAATATGGTTTATATCCAGTTTCACTTTTATCCACAATGACAAATATTATTTATCGACAGTTTGAGTAATTTTATACGTTTATCTATCAGGACCTGGATGTCGTCAGGTTACAAGACTACCGCAGATAAGAGATGCAAAAGGGTCAGGATTCAAATCTTGCGAAAATATTCTAACATAGAATATGAACGCCACCATAGATTAGATTACACAAATACATGCTTATCATATTGACTGGTATACCAATGAAAATTTTATTATTATTATTACATCTAAAATCTAGAATATTAGACCTAATTAAACCATATGCAAGATAAGCTTAGACAATACATTAGGTCAAGGCATCTTAAAAACATTAGAACTCACGAGCCTTGCAATAATATTATTCAAATATAAAACAATGCAATAAGAATAAGTACATTTAATGTGAATAAATCGTCATTGTAAGAACATATAATACTTTTGATGGAACTAAAGAATGTAATATTCTTATAAATTATTTTTAAAAAATCATTGCTGGAATAATTAATCATTCAGAACAAAATGGAGGCTGTACAGCTTACATTAGAGGAATTGAGTAAAATTCTGAACTAAATTTATGTCCCCTTAAATAAATTTTAAACAATAAACTTTTCATTGAATAATCCATTATTTGAAGGACTTGAAGAGATCGGAAAGTTTATTCACTTTTGGATATTGAAACAGATTTACGGGTATGAACATACAACAAAAGGTTAACTACTGATTTGAAGAGAAGAGAATACGATATAGGACTCACCCAAACATAACTGCTTCACCAAGTTGTTGAAAGACTAAGACAGAACCTCTTTGCAACCCCCTCCACTACGTCCCAGTGGCTTCTGGGGTGTATTTGACGCCATTTTTAAAAGATCGTACAACATATAATAAATGTGACAAATAACAATGAATGCGAGTTATAAATTATAAATGCGTAATAATGTCATTCAATAGAATCTGAAAGAAATATTACAAAAAGTTCAGCTTTTAAACAATTGAATCAAGAACGATTGAGTGCACAATTGACATTGTAATGTATTTGTATTTAATTTACATATATATATACAAGTAAACGGCTCAGCCAACTTCAATATAAAAAAGTGTTGCCTTAGCAATCAAGTTTAAATATACAAACACCAGTAGATTTTATATCATGACAACAAATAAAACTTTTCAACAATACTCAAAATATAAATAACCTATTATTTAAAGTTTCGCAACCCCATCTCATGTAGGACCCTCTTCATGGAAAATAATCGCGTTCCAAAAATCAACAATTACATAACAATAAAAAAACGCCATGAAAGCTAGGTCGTTCATTATGAAGTGAATTTGTGGACCCATAACTAATAATTTTCAAACGTTTTTCAATATTATTGAATAAAACTACAATACAAATTAAAAGAATAATTATTCAGCAGGGATGTGCAGGGCTTAGTTACACCCATTTCATTAATAAAAAATATTAATAAGCTATAAATGGCATTTTAAAACGACCAACAAGCGTTCAATTAACATTTAAAAAAACAGCATTGTTAACTTAAAAAACAGTGAATAAGATTTGAGCAATAGAAAAAACTGACCTATTCATGGTGCGTGGCCATTAACTTCTTCAGACTGAGGGAGATTGAACGGTGCTCTACCCCCACCACGGTTATTGTACAAATATGATTCATATTGGCTGGTAAGTTGGTGACGTAGTAACAAAACATGCCATATTAAACGTGAACTGAATATAATAGTTATATAATAAATTCAAAGATTATAAATAGAGAATGGAAATACATTAAAATATTAGTATTCGATTAAAAAAATAAGTACATGGTTGATCAATAAAAATTATTTGAAATTTGAATGGCAGAATCTGAAATAAGTCACTTTTTCTAAGTCGACAAACACTCTTACTATCTGGTTAATATTTTTAAAAAAAAGTATCATAATAAATAAATAAAAAAGATAACGAATAAGACGAGAAAAACAGAAAAAATAGCTACAATGAAATAACTAACCTATTCATGATCCGTATATGCCATTGACTTCTTCAGACTGAGGGAGATTGAACGCTACCCTACCGCCAACACGGTTCTTTTAAAAGAATAATTCCTATTGGCTGTTGAGATGGTTAGAGCCACGTGACGTAACGAGGTACCTTACAATTAAATTGTTAAATGCACTCAATAAATCCCTATTTATCGATACTTACAATAAATAATACAAACTTGTTTGATGAAACCAAAAAAAAAAAAAATTAACAATAACTTTTTGTTCGTATCACTCGATACCTGTTAGAGTGTAATAATAGCTTTATAAATGTGGAGTGGAGACTCTAAAGCTTCTCAACAATACCAAAAACGGATAAAATTATAAGTCTAATTAATTAAGGGCTTATAAAGAGTATTTGATTTTGCAAAGCTAATAAAAAGATTAAACGCAGTATAAAGAACAATTGGCGACTTGCCTAAGCAATTAACTGTACTGTCTGTTTTCAGTTCCAGAAAGTTAATTTAATATTTAATAATCCCTAGATCTGCCTAATGAAGAAAACAATATCAAAGTGAAGAGAAAATATGAGTTACCTTCTTGATGTGTACATTATTCGAATTTTCAGGCGAAGTGTTCACTAAGAGATCCGTCAGCACTGAAGGTCCAAAGAAAACTAGGCAGTTTAGTCCCCACCCTTTGGGCTTTTTACATATCGAATTGATGACTTGATTTAATCAAATCGATTATTGTTCACAAACCCTTTTCGTATCAATGGACAATTGTGCTAAAGACTGCTGACGCATCACAAAAAAAAACCGAAAGTTTATTTAGATAAAACTAATTCTACTTTTGATGTTCAAAATAAGTAACAATAATTATAACATAACAGAATGGCTCTTAGTGTTAGCAGCTGTACATATTACCTCGCTCGTTGGAGACAGAGATCTATTGTTGTGATGCCTACCCTTTCTGGGAAACGTACAAGAACGGCTCCTAATAATAACTTTTTTTTCCATAGTTGCATGTTAATTCTTAACATTGCTACATTCAAAATACATAAAACAAACATCTGGATTCTGTAAATCAATATAATTTTAGAAGTTGCTCTTATTACTAGTATTAGCCTGATAGTTGATTTGATTTGTTGTCAACTTTGTTTTTCTATGAACGAAAAACCTCGATACGAACGTACTTAAACTTTATATTTTCATTAAACGGTTATATTTGTCAAGATATTTAAATTTCCAAAGGAATTACTAAAAATGCTTTATTAATGTAAAAATTGCATCCCTTTGCAACCTTCTTCAGCAACAGGGCCTTTCCAGCAGGTCTCTCTCCCAGTTGCCCATCAGAGCATAGTTATAGATGTGGGCTCGAGGGCATTTAGGCATCAAAGAACCTAACATGTAGCAGACATCGAGGAACTAACCGAAGGTATTCTTGTTTTCATTTGAGAAGGACTAGTAGTCAAAACGCCAAAATTCACACAGTATATGAAATCCAATGCTGGAAAAGAATAAGAAAAACGATAGAACACTGTAACTCTTGCTGTGATGTACAATTCATGCAGAAATTTTGGACCAAGATCTCATTGTATTGGGCTCAAATTTATTTAAACCACTTGTTCCTTCAGATATGACACTAAGCAATGAAAATAACGCGAACGTACAATTTGTAGTGTATTATTTTTTATACTTATTAAGTATAATAGAATAATTGTTATTCTATTTTTTAACCGTTTATTTAATAAATAATAATTCATAATCTACAATAGCTACAAAGCTGGGTCTTTTTGGGAATAGGGACCGCCTTTGACCGATTTTTCCACCTTTGACGTTTCCTGTAATGTTTTTTATTTATATTTATGTTTACTTTGACCCGTCTTAGCGAACCTTGGTACCTGATAATATTTCGGTTTAGTTTTGTCATCCTGAAGTAGGGCTGCCATCCGTCCGGGTTTCCCCGGATTTGTCCTAGTTTTGAAGACGTCCGGGGAGCGTCCGGGCGGGGTTTAAATTGTAGTCCGGGTTTTCGATCAGATCTGTTCCCATAATTTATGTAAATAATACTATGGATTACGTATTTCACCGCACGCGCTGCCGACGCTATTTTACTACGCGAGCGGCGAGCGGGGGTGGGGCGCGCTTGACCGACGCATGGCGTGATCTGGCGAATGGCGAGCGCGAGCGATCTATTTAGCTGCGTAGCAAAATGTTAGATGTGTAGACGTGTGTTGTGTGAGCGGTGGCAGCTTGGCGGCAAAACAGCGGACGTAATTTTTGCCAGGTAAGTTTTACATTATTTTACGAAACCGAGCACATAACCACTAGAGTAGAAATATTCGATGTTTCACAAAGAGTGACAGTACTTCATCCAAAAAACATCATAACCTATTCATTAATAAGTTAAATTACTTACATAGTAAAATTTTTGAAAACCTACCTACTTTAAAGTTTTCATCCTTTTCAGATAGGCAGACTGCTAGAAACTAACTACAATGCCTAAACGGAAATGCCTGTTCAACAGCGATTCGCAAAATAAATTTCCAATGTTAAAAAAAGGCAAATATGACTGGGAGGCTTTCTGTACAATTTGTTCAACAAATATTTCGATCGCAAACAAAGGCGTTTCTGACATAAATGAAAGTAGTACAGATTAGCGGGTTGAGTAAGAGCACGAAGGAAATGACCTTGAGGCGTGCTGTAGCAGGGTCCCGTTTGACCTTGGGGTCGTTGACCCCCCTTGCTCAGGCGGGAGGGGTGTTGTGCTAGGGCCAGGGGGGGTTTGTTTATGTTATGAAATACCGGTTTTGGTTGACCTTGACTGGTTGAATACGGATTAGAATCACGATGTGGCAACGCTGTTGATGAGGGGTGGCAACAGCGCGGAGCAGGTGTGAGGGCAGGTGTGTTCATTAAGAAATTCGATCCTTGTCGTCATCGGTTGTGAATATATAGGTCGTTTCATTCATTGGAGTGGTTTGACCTTTGATGACGTTGACTTCCGCTCGACTGGTCTTATATTTGTTTACTTCCGCGTTGACGCGGGCGGTTTCCTCGGTGAGAGGACCTTGAGGGGCGCTTTAAGTAGTACAATTTATCATCAGTAGTAGACATATTAATCAGCTGTGCGACGACATTCTCGTATGTGTTTTTGACGTAGTTCAGGTTTTTTATTTTCGACTTTACGTGAGTTACGTCATGCCTCGCTTACTTCGAATGCTAATGTGCCTTGAACTTGACATGTCCCAGGAGGGGGAAATGTCTCTTTAAATATGTCATCAGAACACCACTCTCGTTCTTTCAATTAGTTCAAGATGGGGAAGCGAACAGGTTGGAGCCTGAGGTATGAGGATGATCGTCTGTCTACATTTGTTGGATGGTCTTCACCGGTGAGTGCCGTTAAACTTGCATCAGCAGGTTTTTATTATTTGAAAAAATCAGACCGAACAAGGTGTCCTTTTTGTGGAGTAATATTACACGAATGGTTGGTACAAGATGACCCTTTTGTAGATCACAAGAAATGGTCTAAATATTGCCCGTTTATCGAGTACTTGGAACAACTAGAGAAGCTACCATTATTAATAATAGATGAAGTTGATAATAAAAAAGAACAGGAAAACAGCTGTGGATTCTGCTAACATGCGCAAGAGGTTTAAACTTTTTATTCAACAACTTTCTCATTTAAAAAACCAAATAGTTTTATATGAAATAAAAAAAAACGAAATAAACCAACTAGTAAAAAAAATGGAAAAACTTCATCTATTCCCACCTCTCTGTTAAATCTTTTAGTCTCGTTGAAGCCTAGCAAGATGGAGGGTCCACGACGATTGGAACTAGTGACTGATTACCCCATCACTAGTAGTAAACTAGTCCGAGTCGGTCTTTGTGATTTTGTGCCCACTGTCGCTGTCATCGATAAGAAAACTACAGTGTATATGGACACAGAAGAATGGAAATTCATCGTCGACCAAGTTCCAAGGATGTTGTCTCTTTTCCAAAGCAGGCCCAAGAAAGTGGAGGTTGAAGACCGAGTAGGATGTAAAAATGTATATTGCATATTTTCCAAGAGAGGGAGGAACAGGATCATGAAAATTGAACAGGTAGTTCTTTGTTTCGCAATGTTTAACCAGAGTCCATTAACCCTTCAGCTGAATACACCTTCGGCATGTTTTAACAAAAATGATGTGACAAAGCTTTGTAGAGACGTTAAGAAAATCAACGAATCATTGGACTTGATAACCAAGATGGCTGAACTCTATAAGAAAAATGAACAAGACGTAGAACCTGTGGAATCTACATCAATGGACTTTAATATTAATACTAATACCCTTTTTAATAATTTAAATGAACTCGAGAAAATGTGTAATAATACCCACATAAATTGTAATTTGAACTATATTCAATAAATAATTGTTATGTCTATACATTTTTTTTGAACCTATCCCTAAGTAAAAAGGAAAATAAAGGTAAATAAAAAAAAAATTTAAATTTTTATGGTTTATTTGAAATAAAACATGAATAAATTATAGATATAATATTACAATTAATAATAAGTAGAGTCTTCATCAATGTAGGAATGTCTTCGTTTCTGGATAAATTCCTCGTCATTTTGCCATTCCTCAGGTAAGTTGTTCCAGATTTAATCCAATGTACAGTTCAAAACGTACAAAAGCAACGAGCGAGGTAAAATTCTCAGTTCTTCAGTAGTTAAAGCTCCTATGTCTTCCTCTCCCAAGTGACGGATTACAGTCTCCATTCTGTCCATTATCAAAGTGATGATGTCAGATCCTTCCGTTCCTTTCATAAATAATACTCCTCCTCAAACCACAAGCACTGAGGACGACTCTTCCTATGGTACTTGAGAGGGTTGATTAGTGATTTGGAGTCATAGACCAGTCCGCAGTATACACAATTAACACTATCCTTGACTCCGCGTATAAATCCTGCAAACGACAGCAGATGATGAGGCGAGTCGATGTTTCTAAATGATTGCTTACGTACCTCTTCTTTTTTGAAATTTATAGCCTCAGAATTTTTTCTGATCCATGTAGCCAATCGATGGGCTTGATTTAATGAGCAAACAAAGGAAGTGTTCAAATGAAAATCACATGCAATCTTATCATTTTCTAAAATTTTCAAGTTTGGACAGCCGAAATCATGAAGATCATAGACTGGTTTATCGATAAGTTCTTCTATGAAATGGCACTTTTCCCCTCCTTTTCCCCATAATGTGTCAAAGTCTTCCGTGATGGAGAGTAAGAAATATTTCATATCCTCATATGGTACATCACCATAGTTCCATTCCAGTCCGTGAATATGTTTCTTTACCCAAAGATTTGTTTTCGACTCACCCACTTCTCCAGCATCTCGAGGTGGTTTGAAAAACCAATGCCACGATGAACCATGGCTGATGGAGATTACAGATAGTTCTTTAATGATCAATGAGTTAGAAGCCGAGCGATAGCCCTGAAAATCAAGGACCGCCGAACGCATTATATGCTTGAGTCAATGTCCTACGGTGAAATGATATTTTTGCAGTCGACTTAATCTCTATATATAGATGTATGTGCTGTTTCAGTACATTTTACGGACCAAACCGGTTCCCACCTCATATTCTACAATTTTATCGTGAAGAATAAGGCAGTAAGCCTTAGTATTTGCCGGAAAGTTCTCACCCGCCTCTAGTAATACACGAATATCAATAGTCGTACTTTTTATTGCTTCAGATTGTTTAGAACAATCAATGATGGCTATAGGTGCAAACGTCTCAAAATCAGATCGTGACAGTAGAGGCTGAGAATGCCTACTATTATAATAACTCTCTTGAAACTCAGCATACATTTCGTAGAGGAGAGCCACTTTTCCTTGTGCAAAATCTAAATTCAAATCGTTATAAGGATATTGTTCGCTATTCAGGTAGAGTTTCAAATTTTTCAATTTGCAACTATCAAACTGACTGCTGTCTTTGGTAGCGTTTCTCGTTCGATCAGTCTGGAATGCTATAATAACATAGCGCGGCTTTTAAAATATCAAAAACCTCATAAATAAAATGCGCCAACTATTCAAATTTAATGTCATATGCATTTTTCTTTTTTCCAAGGTATTGCAATTTCAGGCCCCCTAAAAACGAGAATAATCACTTAGCTAATTAAAAAAATATTATATTTATTATATATTTAAATATGCTGTACCTCTATAGCTTGCTAATTCTTCCTCAGTGAACGCACATGTATATCGTTTTGGTAGGAAAGTTCGCAGTTTTCCTTCTTCTTCATCTTCTAATATGGCCTCAATGGAAGGACCATATTCTGTCTCCTTTTTGGTCAGTTTTATTATCTCGTATGACCGTCCAATAGTCAATTCGCTAATGTTCTTATATGTAGGACTACTCTCGTTTAATTTTTTAAGGAGAGACATCTAAAAATCATATTATTTGCTTAGGTATATAGTGGTGCAATTAAATAAACATATAACGATTCAAAGAAAAATAAAAACTTACTTACAATGGATGCAAGGAGAATCGAAGCAGCTATGGTTGCAAAGAGAACTGAAGCAGCTAAATGAATAAAGGTATAGCAAATCCTATGGTCTTATATACAAGAAAATGTATTGTTTTTTACAAAGAGAAACTCTGGGAGCAATTAAGTTAATTTCATTTAATTCTCCTTGACAAAGACAAATATTGCTAGACGATCGAACACACCTCTCATTGCATCCAAGTTCACATGCTCCTGAAACCTTGGTACAATTGATTGTTTTTTACAAAGAGAAACTCTGGGGGCAATTAAGTTAATTTCATTTAATTCTCCTTGACAAAGACAAATATTGCTAGACGATCGAACACACCTCTCATTGCATCCAAGTTCACATGCTCCTGAAACCTTGGTACAATTGATTAAAGACACATCTCCTCGGAGTTGACTTCGATTAAGGACACATTTCCTCGGATTTGACTTCGATTAAAGTCACATCTCATCGAGGTTGACATTAATGTATATGTCTAATTACCTCAAGACGAAGAGAAAATGTATTGTGATAAATTATACCACTTAAAGCGCCCCTCAAGGTCCTCTCGCCGAGGAAACCGCCCGAAAATAAACAACCTGAACTACGTCAAAAACACATACGAGAATGTCGTCGCACAGCTGATTAATATGTCTACTACTGATGATAAATTATACTACTTAAAGCGCCCCTCAAGGTCCTCTCACCGAGGAAACCGCCCGCGTCAACGCGGAAGTAAACAAATATAAGACCAGTCGAGCGGAAGTCAACGTCATCAAAGGTCAAACCACTCCAATGAATGAAACGACCTATATATTCACAACCGATGACGACAAGGACCGAATTTCTTAATGAACACACCTGCCCTCACACCTGCTCCGCGCTGTTGCCACCCCTCATCAACAGCGTTGCCACATCGTGATTCTAATCCGTATTCAACCAGTCAAGGTCAACCAAAACCGGTATTTCATAACATAAACAAACCCCCCCTTGCCCTAGCACAACACCCCTCCCGCCTGAGCAAGGGGGGTCAACGAACCCAAGGTCAAACGGGACCCTGCTACAGCACGCCTCAAGGTCATTTCCTTCGTGCTCTTACTCAACCCGCTAATCTGTACTACTAATGAACATTTGAACACACAGAAACACAAAACTAATATGAAAAATCAAGCAGGTTCTTCAAAAATATCTACATTTTTTGTAACATCAAACCCGGAAGACCTCCAAATTTGAGTAGCTGAAGGCGCACTCGTTTATCATACAGTCAGCCATCATATGTCTTTCAATTCTCTGGATTGTAATTGCGCTCTCAATCGCGAAATCTTTTCGGGGTCAGAAATAACTAAAAAACATTCATGTAATCGTACTAAAGCTACAGCAATAGCTACAGGAGTTTTGAGTCCTTTGTCGATTGCCGAACTAAAAAATGACTTACAAAACATTCCGATTATAAGTGCGGCTACTGATGCTAGCAACCATGGCAGTTAGAAACTATTTCCTTTGGTAGTTCAATATTTCGATGTAAGAAATGAAGGAATCACTACGAAACTCCTCGAAGTAGAGATTATGGTAAATGAAACGTCCGAGACAATTGCTGAATTAATCATAAACCAACTTCGAAAACATGATCTTTTGTCTAAGTGTGTAGCGTTTGGAGGAGATAACTGCAATACAAACTTTGGGGGAAAAGAACGACAAGGAGTCAACAATGTCTTCTATAAGCTAAAACAAAATCTGAACCCTAACCTGGTTGGTGTTGGTTGCTCTGCACACGTTATTAACAACGCCATTCATCATGGATGTGACTTACTGCCAGTGGACGCTGAGACTATTGTCTTGAAAATTTACAATCATTTTTCTATATACACAGTTCGAACCGAATCCCTCAAAGAGTTCTGTGAAACAGCTGATGTCGAATACAGACAGCTTCTATATCATTCCAAATCTAGATGGCTTAGTCTGTTTCCTGCAATAGAAAGACTTCTGAAGCTCTTTACTCCACTGAAAGACTACTTCGAAAATATACAAAAACCACCTGTCGTGATCAAAGATTTTTTCCAAAATCCGCTGTTAGAGGCTTATTTGCTTCTAGTCCACTCCATTATGCATATCTTCCATATCAAAATAGAAAAATTAGGAAAAAGCGGCAATTCCGTCTTAGAAACTCGAAACATTCTTGGATCTATAACAAAAAGCCTAGACGATAGAATCAAAGAAAGCTTCGTGCCCTTAAGTATTAGAAGAATTTTAAACAAACACGACGAGAACATAAAACATGAGTTCAAAAACTGTACTCTGAGTTTCTATAATGAAATAAAAACGTACATTGAAGATTGGAATCAGCCTCTTCAACAATTTGATAAATTTGACTGGATGTTTTTGCCGAATATAAATGAAAAAACTCAATGGGCTGTTATCGAAGATACTATTGCATTTTTGAAAGACAAGAATATAGCAATTGACGACACGAAATTGATAGATGAGTGGGTGAATTTAAAATATTTTTGCCAAAATCTCAGCGCAGAAGATAAGCTTTTAAATGCTAATCAACTATGGTTACAATTCTTTAGAACACCAAATGCCCATTTATATTCAGAATTACTAAAAATAGCTCAATATTTGAAGACATTTTAATGTTATTACTTTAAAAGTTGCCAAATAATTAAGAAGTATAGTTTTATTTGATTTAAATATTGATTTAATTTAGTTACATAGATCTATGGATGAAAACGACAAATTGTGTTCTTTTTCTTTGAAATATAAAGCAAAATGTAAGGCTGTTAAAATTGTTCCTTAGTATAAGTTATTATAACTTTCTGAATTTGATTTAAGATTTAAGTTGTTTTAAAACTAAATATTGTAAATTGTATGGAAAAATCGAACATTACTTGATAAAGCTAGATGCCTACTGTTTGATAGTAATTTGGAAAAGGAAATGTGGGGAGAGGCTATTATGTCAGCGACATATCTTGTTAATAGACTACCCACAAATGCCCTACCCGATGGTGAAGTTCCTGCAAAGCGATGGTATGGATTTGAACCTGATCTCAAGAAAATAAAAGTTTTTGGATGCCCAGCATATTCTCACATTCACAAAGAGGACAGGAAAAGGAAACTTGGTGAAAGGTCAAAGAGACTTTTTCTTGTCGGTTTCTGCGAAAACGGTTACAGGCTGTGGAATCCCTCTACAAGGAAAATATAGTTTGCCCGTAATGTTATTTTTGATGAAAATGGAGGATCAGAAACACCTCAAGAATTGCCTGTTACTGACACTAAACATATTGTGGTTCTGCCTGAAGAAGATAACCCAAGGAAGTCTACTACTGATGACGAAGAAGATTTTTATGGTTTCGAATCATTAGATGAAGAAGAAGAAAAATCAGAAAAAAAACCGAAACGAAAGAGAATGAAGCCTAAATACCTTGAAGATTTTGTCACATCACTGGCGTATGAGATGGCGCTCTCTGCATGTGATACTCCTCAAAGTTATGATGATGCCATCAAGGACTTGGGGTGGCGAGAAGCCATAAACAATGAATTGTTGTCTTTAGAAGAAAATCAGACTTGGGAGGTGGTATGGTGACCCGGCGGACGGAGGAGCGTAGGGGACTTCCCAAGATTCCGCTTCCTCTCACGCATGCGAGGGAGGTGACAATCATATCGATTTGGGAGGTGTCTGGGCTGTTTGTAAATACTATACGAATGAGCGAGTGAATGATGTATTGTAAATATGGTATGAATGAGAACATTTATCAAAATTACCTATTGCCTAATAAGGCAGATTCTAATTTTAGCACAATAAATAAGATCAAAATATTTTTAAAATGTATGCCAGTTTTCGGATAATTTATATTCTACTTAGAGGTGGCAGACATGTTTCGTTTATGGATTAATAAAATCCTTCAGATAAATCATATCTTCCTGTAAAACTTGACAGGAATGTTTGAGACTATAAAGGCAGTTGCCATAGCGTTATAGATATTTCTTGTGATGGCCAAGAGATAAGAGCGAACATTACCGATTGCGATATCTGCAGGTTTTATAGTCACAGCTTTTGTTTGCTGACTCAGCACATTGATGCAACCATTTCGTATCTTTGAAGGAAGAGATTGGCTGAGGTTAGTCACTACTCATCTGCGATAATCGGTGAGGGCTTTGGTCTTATGAATAATCATACATGATAGTACAATATGTGCACCTACGCAGGATCAATAAATCATTTATTTCACTGACAAGCTTGTGTGTGCCGCACGATTCAACTATAAGCGGCAATGCCGGCTCGAGCATTTGGTTAGGTATGTGCCTAATCCAAGGAAAGAACGGTACAAGCAATATTAGTCCCTACCGTTTGCACTCTAGGTATATTCAAGCAGCCTTTATACTCTGTAGAACACTGATCTGCAGCTCGTGCCTCTGCTTCTCGCCTACAGTCCATACCTGTCTCGCCCAGTGGCCTCTTTATTATTGAAGTACTGTACAGACTACTTCGAAGGACATCTCATCTATCAATAGAAAATAAATTACTAATTTACAAAGTTATACTTAAGCCAATCTGGAGATTCGGGATAGAGCTATGGGGGCAGCAAAGAAGTCAAGTGTATCCTTTCAATCAAAAGTCCTGAGAACAATAGTAAATGCCCCTTATTACCCCAGCAACAAAACCCTTCATAATGATCGTAATATACCCTACATTCTTGAACTCATCCCTTCAAAGTTCATGACATTCAATAGTAACCTATCAAAACACCCTAATCCCATAGCACAGTCATTGCACTGCACCACTCATCCTTATAATCCTCCTCGGAGACTGAAACGGCAGTGGCCTCGTGACCTGCTATAGATGCGTGATAGTGGGAGTCCTGGCAATAGCCAGTTTCTCCAATCATGTCCTGAGCGTCTGTGGCTCTAGCACTCTTGGTAAGTTTCCAATGGTTCGTATCCGGTGACGCAGCTGACGGAGGAGCGTGGGGGACTTCCCATGACTAGACTTCCTCCTTCGCATGCGAGGGAGGTGACAACCATGTGGATTTGGGTGGTCTCTGGGCTGTTTGTAAATATTATATAAATGAGCGAGTGAATAAAATTGTAAATATGCTATGAATGAGATCATTTACCACAATTACCTATTGCCCAATGAGGCAGATGGTAATTTTATCATAATAAACGAGTTTCAATATATACTTTATATTATTAAAGCAGTTTTTATTAATGTAGTGTTTTCAAGTATTTACTGTTGTGAGGTAGTTAATTTGCCATGAAAATGTTCTAATTGATCTGAAATTTGAAAGTGTAATCAACAACATCTAGGTTACGGTTTATATATTTTAGTGTCATAACGAATAGTATGTGGTGAAAAGCCCGGTTAGGTTTCTTACCAAGTATCATCTAACTGGCGGGAGCATACGTAGAACAATTGTGCTCCAACTCACCCGAAACCAAAACTCCCACTGTACCAAGAATGTTAAAACCTAGTTTGAAATCGGTTTGTGATTCTCAAAAAGATACGAAGATAGGAGTAAGTACTAAGAATCAGAGACATTCCTGCTCACCGTAAATAGGAAGGTTACAAATATTGTTAGAATTAGTTTAAGTTGTGTAACACTTCACTAAAAACGACTATTCTTAAAATGAATAGACCTTAATTTGTATTTTGTCTATTAATAATTAATTATACACTTTAAAAATCTTTATTAGTATGGTTTGATTTATAAATTAATATTTTCCGGGTCATAAACAAGTAAGTTATTTTATGAAGTAACTTTCTGATTCAGTCAGCAGTGTGAGATTGGAAAAAGCGTTCCAACATGTTTCAATTGTTTTCAAATTTTTTTTTTCAATATTTCAAATACCTACACATTTTTTTTTTATTTATCCATACAACGAAAAAAAATAAGATATAGGAACCCTTGTCTTCGTACCATATGTAATTCATATTAAACTTTCTGGCATCCTGAAAGTTTAAATAAATAGTCTAATATTTAAGGAGTCCTCTTCCTTGCCCGCCTTTGGAAAGAATGCTTTGTTAAGTCCAACTTGGCACTTCTTGATTGATTGTGATGAAGTCTGTGATCAGGCAAACACAGGCTTGTCGGGCTTGTTGACAATGAAGAGGATGGGGCGCAGACTGCACCCTGGGGAATCCCAGTGGTACCCGTTCAGTGCCTCGTCTGTACAATCCCAGAATATCACTGATATAAATTTCAAGTCCATCACTCTGTAATTTTATGTTCAATAACACGGTTGACGCTTTTCATACACTTGAAATATTTCGCTTTTCACACACAACACATGAGCAATGCTGCAAGCATTATTTATCACGTACACATTTTTTTGTGGAATAAATACGAAGAAGGATTCCAGGAGCAGTAAATTATTTTTTTTCTGTTATTTTTCAATGATTGATTCAACAATAACTACTCAAGAGAGTTAGAATTTCAAAAAAAGAAAATAGTAAGAATTCAATATATTATAATATATATGTTATGTGAGTTGTAATTTATTAAATATGCATGTACATGAGGCAGTAAATGTTCCAAGGGGTTTTATATATGTAAGTTTCGAATTCAGAAACTTAAAAGGAGGAGGAGGTTCTCAGGGTATAAATCGAACACTTGCAGATGCAGTTTAGAACTGTAATATTAAACATATGTACACATTAGCTAGCGCTACAAATATAACTATAAACCAATAAAACTTATAACTAACCTGAATCAATACAATTGTCGATACTTAGAGTTGACCATTGTCTTAACAAGTGTACCCATATCAGGAGGTTACAACTAAGCGTCCTTTGATAGTAGCGCTCTCTGTCGGGACATCTCGCATATGTGCCGAAGTTTGGCGGTTACGTTCAAACTTACATCCCCCCTTTTTGAGACAGAGGGTAATAAAGCCCTTTGGAATAAGGCACGAGCTTACTAGCATGAAATAAGTTTGACTCCTTTTTACGAAATCTACTATCTATTAAAAATATTACCTCTGAGATTTTCTGTTTTATTTTGAAAGGTCCTACTCTGATCGCATCTAATTTATCTCTATTCAATTTGTTACTGTTTTGTACATATACAAGGTCTCCAACTTCGTATTCAAACTTTTTAACATTTTTATCATAATACTTTTTATTTTTTCTATGTCGAATTTTGACTTAGCAAAAATGTCCTTATTTTTTTGTATAGTATTTTCTATCTTGTTTATATCTGATATTTCAGTCTTATTAATTTGCCGATCTTTTAGTTTTGTTATCTCTTTTTGAGTTATTATTATATTAAGTTTTCATCTTGACATAGTTTGAATTTTTTTATTAAATCTAATCCTAATAGAAAATCATCTTTAAAATTAATACTTTTCACAATAAAAAACTGAAAATTTTCTTCAATATTACCGATTTTAATTCTTAATACAACCGTACCGTCTGTTTTTGCTACTCCTGTTACCCCTTTTATATTATCTCTCCCACCTATTATTTTTTTAATATCTTTATTATTATTTAAAAATTCATAATTTATCAAAGAAATATTAGATCCAGAGTCATAAAGACCAATAGCTGGATTTCGATTAGCGAGAAATTTTATTTTAATAAGTGGGAGGACTACTCGTTTTTTGCCCCTTCAGAGCTTGCTATCATATCTTGAACTTCTCCATTATTTGTAACCTTAATATTCTCATTTTTTATTTTTTTCAATTGTTTATCTTTTAAACGACACAAACTCTCTAAATGAAATCTATTTTGAAAACCTAATTTTTCACATATTGTACATGGTTTTTTCTCGCTTGAACATTTTTGTGTTTCTTTCTCTTTTTTTCTTTCATTTAACTTACCAAATTGTTTTAATTTTGCCATTAAATTTTCCATACTTACAATTGACTTTCTTTCTAATTTATTTTGTATAAAATTTGGTAAGTTAATTACAATCAGATTAATTTGAGTATTTAGTGAGATACTTTCATCTATTTCTAACAATAAACTTCTTTTCTTTAACGCATATTCTAACAGGGAACCATTTAAATATTTAAAATTATATGCATATGTTATATCGGTCCAGGACTGTGCAGAGAAGGTCTCAATAAAGGAATTATTCCAAGCTTCCCAATTAAACATTGAGTTCTGTTTCCAGAATATATTATACCAATCTAATGCAGACTTTTCTAAGAATAATCTTAGAGCTTCTGCATATTTGTCTTGAGTAATCCCCACTCTAGCACACTCCTGAACGAATAAATTTAGCCATACATTAGCATTTAAATTTTCACCATTAAATTTTTCTATAACCATATCTTTAACCCGAGAACACATATGTTTTTCTACGGTACCTGTTATAGCATTGTTTATGTTAGGTATAACCTCTTCTAAATATTCATCATAAAATGTAACATTACCTTCTACATCCAAATAAATGTTGCTGAGCTCTACAGTCATTGTTATCACTATTTTTCGAAATTTGTTTCGAATTCTCAAACTCTTCACCACATTCTTCACTACTGCAGTATCGAAGAGTTGTTTGTGCTGAGTGCTAGACTGTTTATCTTTTGGAAATACAAAAATTTCCGGTTGGCCAACCAGCTGAATCGTCATAACTTTCACGACCGTGGTTCTGGAATCTTCACCAGCTTCTGAGATGAAATGAAATTTCGCCTTTGTCTCCATTGTATTGATTTGTAAGTTTCGAATTCAGAAACTTAAAAGGAGGAGGAGGTTCTCAGGGTATAAATCGAACACTTGCAGATGCAGTTTAGAACTGTAATATTAAACATATGTACACATTAGCTAGCGCTACAAATATAACTATAAACCAATAAAACTTATAACTAACCTGAATCAATACAATTGTCGATACTTAGAGTTGACCATTGTCTTAACAAGTGTACCCATATCAGGAGGTTACAACTAAGCGTCCTTTGATAGTAGCGCTCTCTGTCGGGACATCTCGCATATGTGCCGAAGTTTGGCGGTTACGTTCAAACTTACATATATTTAAATTTTTGGCCGAACTTTGCTTAAACTATTTTATAAAAATAAAGTTATGGGCATTTTTAAGCTTTAATTTAATTAAGTTTATTCAATTAAACAATAAAAAAACAAATTTCTATCTTATTTATCGCGTTGTTGATTGTATTGTGCTCTAAACATTGTAAATAATTAACCTCATTTAAGAAAATATTGTTTTAGATAAATATTTACTAAGTAGGTGCTATGAGGTTACGTGATAGTTAGATTATTACTAGTTAATTTCACGTCAGTTTTCTTGACCATTAACCCTTCTTTGGGATCTTCCCATGATTCACTAAAAACCAACCATACATGGTATATATAAACCTATATATTGGTATATAAAAACCTACTCATGCTCAGGTCCTCCATCCAAACTGTCCAGAAGACTGTAGGGCCGAAGGGGGAGGACGCCTGCCGCGAGCTAGGGTGTCTACGACCCGGCCGCTGTCTGGCGAGCGTCAAGAAAGAGATAAAATGGGTGGACCTGTGATCTTTGACCTTTGCTGGTGGCCTAGTCGGTAGGATCTTTTTTAGTATCGATCTGACTCCGTATTGGCGTGTTGGTGTGCCCCGATAGTGCACTATGTTTAGGAGAAGAGGAACAGGGTAGGTTTATAGGTAGTTTAATTCGCACGAATTCACACGCGGTATCTAAGTGTAGGCGAAAACCGGCCGGATACCAAAGTCGAGTGTGAACCGTAGAAAGGCAGACTGGATCGCTGGTAGAGACGCTACGAGGTAAAGTTTGTAGGGCTCCAGGAGACCGTCGTCCGCATGGAGGAGGTCTTTCCCAAAGTGGTGCTAGTTTTAGCGATACGAAGGCTGAGATTCCCACTAGGAAAGTGTGGGGTCTGACAACACCGGACTAAAACATAGCGAGAGATGCAGAGGTAGTTGGATAAGAAAGTCATGGTTTTCTTATTCATGGCTTGAGTAGAGTAGCAAGGGAGAGAGCAAGAGAGCGAGAGAGAGAGAGAGAGAGAGAGAGAGAGAGAGAGAGAGAGAGAGAGAGAGAGAGAGAAAATGCAGTGTTCTTCAGATGCCGGGTTCCAAGATTGTGTTAAATGCTCCAAATCTGGCCCCTTATATAGGCAGGTCAGAGTATGGGCCTCACCCATGCCCCTAGTGGGCTTCAGCTGTTTCATGCACTAGTTTCCCCCTCTCTTAACTGACGCTTTAAGGTTTTTATTATTAAAGTATGGAAACATAGGTTGATATTTTCTGGGCCGAGAAGAGGGGAACTTCTATTTATTCGTGGTAACACAACACAAACCATTTTTCAACACGAGATCCGATCGGAACATCATTTACACCGCTAACTGATCTGTTTATTTCTATTGCTCTTTTCTTGTCGGTTCAATAATTAATAATTAATAAATCTGAAAAATCAAATTCAAATTCAAAATTCAAAGAAACCCTTACGTTTTTTCCCCTGTGCCTCTCACTATATCTGTTCTGGCTTTTAATCGTTAGGCGAACGAAGCAAAAATTGTAGGAATAATAGGAGGTTTTTTAGTGGAGTCACAGATCCATTGAAATGCTGATAGAAAGAGTTATAATAGAAATGCTGTAATTTACATATCTGGACCTTTTTCTCAATTGGGGGAAATACGGTGCTTCCCTTGGAGAAATTTGCTAAGGCAAAAACTGGACAGAATTGACTATTCATTTTGATATTTATCCTTAGAGGTGCATAAACATTGCTTTTTATGTTCCAAGATCCATTTGTATGTAGTCGCCGTCTCGAAATTACAAGCTTGAGACCCGCAATACATGACAAGTTCTGTGCACTACTTCTCTTCTACCCACGTCTTTACTTGGATAATGTCAATTATTAAGCACTAGGCACATTAGTGATTAGTCCCTTGCCTGTGGCAACACTGCGCCAAGTAACCCCTTCATCCCAAGCGTTTAATTCCATGACATCCGCTAAAATTAGCTAATAACCTTTTTGGTTGAACGAACGATGTACAGAAAGGGTATTTTGAATTAATCCTGACATTGCTTGCTTGCCTGTTAGCGTTTGATGACCTAAAATATCCCAGCTTAGAGCAGGTGGGGGACACCCGGGATAGCTCAGAGGGGAGGAGTACCATTATCATTCCCAGTTCAACAGTCAATGATCGGCCCATGAAGGAAGATTTGCCTCGTAAACCACAGGGCTTATTATGTCTTATTATTGATATTTTATGATATGGTTTTATGTTTACTATTCCATGTGTCATTTCCCCTCATTGATCCATGGTACATTTCTTGAATGGATGAAATGGAATGGATGATCAGCCCGCTGGCTGAAGGTGGTGGAGAGACGACAGTTGGAAGAGATAGCCGGGAGCGGTGCCGGCCAGTATGTGGTGGCACTAGGATCGATATACCGCCCCACCCCGCACTATTGACCCGGGGGCGGCGCGCGCATCGCCCCCACCCCTTCCTCGCCACCCCCCACTATCCGGCCGCCGCCCCCACCCCGCCTCATCAATGATTCAGCCGCCCCCACCACCGGGCACGCACAGGTACCGAGGTGTCTGTCATCCCCCACCACCGGCTAATCGCCCACCCCTCCGCAGCTCCTCTCCTTCCCCGCGATCCTGATACCTTCTTAACAGCTTCATCTGTCAAGATTGTTCAATCATCTCCCCCACCCTTCCCGGCCTCCTGGCTCATTTCGTTATACGCTTCAGGTGTCATCGCTCCTCGAAACCCTTAATATTGGTCAACTTGTTTCTACATATTGTTGTGCTTGTATGTTCTGCATTGCCATGCACAACCGGATAATCAGCCATATCTGGGTAACCGAGGGAGGAGTAGGAATTCAGAAAGTAATATAATAAAATTTTTATGTAATATTTCTTGCTCTTCAAGTCTAGTAATATAACTATTGCTTATTAAGAATAGATTTTCCCCCTTAGAAAAACACTCATATCCTCCTGGGGTTTCAAAATTTTCCTCGAAAATCAGAATGTTAATATGTGTAAGCGTTACGATCTTCTTCGATATAACTTCGACCTCCTCCCACCCCACCCCACTTTGCACATATAGAGAAAAAAATGCCTCAGTTGAGTACGGAAAAAAAATAAAACAGGAATATTTGACAGCCCACAAATAAGACAATCCATTAAGAATCCTTCCTGGATTTTCAAACTATGGAGGCCTCCTACCAAAGAAGATGAGACACGCACATGAAAAGGGACTGTTCCAAAATGCCTTGAAGAAAGTCACAGAAAAGGAGTTTCCGAAGTGTTCAGTGACTATTGTTTCCATCGATGACTTTTTCCTCTATCTTGGTATAATAATAATATTTGTATAATATAATATTAAAGATTATCTGTTTAGTTTTTTATGCGATTCATGGATTCATCTTAAAATAGTGTAGTGTACATTTCACTAAAATGTTACATCTTAGAAATCCGAGCTCCTTGGCAAAAACCAATGCCATATCTGAATTCAGAGAATTGAACTCGTGTAAAATCAGCTCCAAATACTTCGGCACCAAAACATCTGTTACAATGTATACAAAATCTTTTTCGTTCTCATGTGGATATAGTTAGTGTAATTTACTATTTATTTAATTAGTGGATTTAGGGCTGGAATATTTAATTGGAAAATTCTGCTGTAGTAAGGGTAATTATTTCTGATTCTGAGACATTTGTTTTTGAACAATTTGAATTTTATTTTAGTTTGTTTTAATAGTGGTGATACATTGAATACAACCGTGCATACATACAGACTGAGACAAAAGGCAATAGGCATGTACTAGTTTGAAAGTAGAGCCTCGCTTTCGGGCCACTGAATGACATAGCACTCTATCGGCGAAAACAGACGTCCCAATATTTTGACTAAAAGGAGAGCTGAGGAAAATAAAACACACTTTCAAAACCCCCTAAAAAAAAATCAAAACAAAACAAAAAAAAAACCCGGCGGTATAATGAGTTTAACGTCCGGGCATTCCTGCCTTTTTCTGAGGCCCATTCACGGTTGACTGACCCAGACGGTCTCGACCTCGCATCGCGAATTGAAACCCACACAATAGACCCGGTCCCTCACGACCCTACCCAATTAGATTTTCATAACGGCCATTACTGTTCAGAATACTATTTAGTACTGGACATTATCCACACTTCGTCCTCGTGGATCTCTTACTTATATTTCATCAATCATCAGTCATTATAAGAATATATTCTGCTATTAGGCTCATACGTAATCCGAAAGCAAAGATAACAGGAGGCCAATTTATTTTACGTAATATTATTATTAAACGAAACATTAGCTGGATAATGAAGTTGTGGCACAGATGTAACCAAACATCCAGGAGGTGTGACGAGATTGTACATGGTTCTTGAAGTAACTTACATAAGTATTTCTTTAAGTGACAATTTTCAACAATATTGAAAAAATATTTTTTCTGTAAGTTTTATTAAATTTACATTAATTCCTAAATTAAAATGTATGTATAACACTTGACAGAGAGACGAACAAACATACTGTACTTCACAATTATTGATTTTTTAATATATTTATTTTTTTGTTAAGATTTGATTTTTAAATTCTTGGGATGTTTAAAGGCTTGGATACTGAAAGCATTCGACCACGCTTCATAAATCATATTTACAATTTTCATTCACTCGCTCATTCGTACAGCATTTACAAACAGCCCAGAGGCCTCCCAAATCCACATGGTTGTCACCTCCCTCGCATGCGAAAGAGGAAGCAGAGTCTTGAGAATCCCCTACGCTCCTACGTCAGCCGCGTCACCGGATACGAGCAAGTGGAGGCTGACCAAGAGCGCGAAAGCCACATACGCTCAGTACTTGATTGGAGCAACAGCCATTGCCAGGACTTAAAGAGTTCAAGAATGTAAGGTATATTAAGATCGTTATGAAGGGTTTTGTTTCCGACGTAATAAGGGGCATTTACTATTGTTCCATCGACTTGATTGAAAGGATTGGATACGCTTGATGTTCGACTTTTTTGCTGTCCCCCATAGCTCTATTCCGTATGTCCAGATTGGCTTATGTATAGCTTTGTATATTAGTAATTTATTTTCTATTGAGAGATGGGATGTCCTTTGAAGTGGTCTGTACAGCTGTCCAAAGCGTCTCTTTAGTTCTTGTTTTTAGCCCCGAGGCTCTCGTTTGTTTTTAACTTTGATCCGCCATTGGTTTCACCAATGCTCGATCTCATCAAGGTGTTTTTGAAGGTTATGGGATGCTATATCGGGGTCTGGGTTGGATGGTTAGACGGTAGTGTCATCTGAAAATGTGGCCAAGAAGGTATTGGGGGTAGAGGGGACATCAGTGGTGGATAGGTTATAGAGAATGTGACCCATGACACTGCCCTGTGGAACTGCTTTTATGGGATAGTAGTTTGAATATTCAATAAAATTTCTATTATAATTTTGATATTACTCAGTAATTATTTGATTCACTAAACTTATTATTATTCATGAGACTTGCTTTTATCATCGGCGAAAGAAAAAATTTACATTTAATTTCCAAGATAAAATGTTCTTTTTCAATTCATTTATCAAGACAGATGTACAGTTGTAACAAATTATAATATTTAAAAGTAATAATAAAGGAACTGGAGTCAGAGACTACATATCCTCGAATCGACTAGTCTACATAAGAAAATAATACAACAATAATGCATGTAATACAAGTATAAGTATCATTCTGTGCATAGCTATTGACAGATGCATAGATAGACTGTGCATTGCGCAGGGGACAGACTAACAGTGCACTTGGCAACACATCGTCATTTGCATAATGACAGACCCGATGGCTTACATTAGCCACTGCCACGGATCCAGGCATTTAGTAGTTAGTCCATGAATCAATCGAGGGTATCGTGTTCATGTGCATGTGTTTGCCCTGCGTGAGAAGATTAAAGTTTTTTTTTTCAATCTTAAAAAATGTTTTCTAGCCCTAATTTCTAATTTTACATGAAAGTCCCATTGTTTTACAACTCATTACATTTAATTATTCAATATAAAAACCAAACATGAGCACTGTATTAATAACTAATAACTGGTGTATTGATCTCAGTGTGTAAATAATGATTATATAGTGGGCAGGGCGAGCATCGTTCCATGGACCTCGTGGATCTCCGGAAGTCCGCTTTACACCCGAGCCATCCTTGTACACCCGTTAGCCTAGTCAATAACCTGTCAAGAGAGTTTGACAAAGATAGCTCTTTAGCTGTTTTTCTTTGAAAGCTTTGCATTTCAAAGTTTGGAAACACTTTGCTACTATGAATTGACCTTACTTACTAGTAATCAATGAATAGTGGCTTATAGGGAACTCTTCGAGTCGAGATAATGTAAAAAATGGTCTATCACATGCTAAATGAAATTTACAACCACTGTCGCAGGCCATAAATAGGGCATAAAATGCAGGAATTTTCACCAGTTGTTTAAATGTTTAAATTCTGATTTTTGAAGGATACATGTGAGAGCAGCACGAATATTAAGATGTATTGGTTAAAAAAATCTGTGGTATTGCTGGTTCTGGGTTCCAAACTCCATCGACGAATAGTGAGAGAGTGCAGAGGACTCGAAATCTTCGATAAGAAAATCCCGATATAAAAAGTATGCTTCCTCAGCTGTTGCTGGCTGAGAGCACCCCAAAGATTTTTTTTGGTTTCGAAGTGAGATAGGTGTTATCGGTCTAACGAAATCACACGCACGAGACAGTGTAGCATTTCAAGACCCTGACGTGAGGTGTTGCTATGTAGGATAATTTTATCCACGAATTTGGTTCAAATTGTAAGACGCGCATTAATTTAAACAAACACATATAATATAATAAAGTGGTCACTTTCACGGGCCTGGTTAAAGTATATGTTAGGGGAGGGGAAGGATTATGAAGTAGAATTTGATACTAATTTCGTAAAATTCACTATTAGTATGAATTTACGAAGCTTTACATTATAGCTAACAAAAGGACACAAAGGCATATTATAGCAAACTAAAATAACTTGAATAGTTCATAAGTATTCATAGAACCATAATAGGTACCTATTTATACTAGGTCGCCTGCGTGCCTTTGCCTCTGTCTTGAGGAGAGGGAGGACTCCTGTGCAACGATCAACGAAAAATCAGAAAAAACAAAAATGGACAACCCTTGTGAATGAGCTGAAGAAATGGATGATCATAACTGACATCCTGAAAAGATGTGTTTTTTTAAATTTAAAGTTGATTCGACTAAATACTATTTAGAATCAAAGCTAAAAAATAAATGTGTTTATAAAATTTAAATTTGTATTTAATCCGGAATCAACAACTTTATTATGATAAAATTACAATCTGCCTCATTGGGAAATAAGTAATTGTGTTAAATGTTCTCGTTCATACCATATTTACAATTTGCATTCACTCGCTCATTCATACAGTATTTACAAACAGCCCAGAGACCTCCCAAAACTACATGGTTGTCACCTCCCTCGCGTGCGAAAGAGGAAGCGGACTCTTTGGAAGTCCTCTACGCTCCTCCGTCAGCCGCGTCACCGGATACGAACCAGTGGAGACTGGCCAAGAGCACGAGAGCCACATACGCTCAGGACATAATTGGAGAAGCTGGCCATTGCCAGGACTCCCACCGTTATAAATTTGTATTTAAAAAAAAAAGTGTTTACCTTGCATTTGTTAATCTATCTTAGCAAAATCAGTGTTAGTTTTAAGTCGCACAACCTAAATGGGTTTGATGTTTCCCACTTTATCGAGGCAACATTAAAGACTGTAACATTAAAATATCAAGTCTTTGAGGCCAATAACAAAAACTTTAAGATATTTCAATATGTTATTTATTTTATTTTTTTCGAGCAGGATTTTGATGGCACAAGTTTTTTAAGAAACAAAATGACCCACACGTCAGCTGCTATATATGTCATTTATATTTTTCTCGTTGCGGGCTCACATTGCATAAATGATGTCCTAAGGATTCATGCTCCTTTTTATGAAACAAATAGAATACCAATGATCATAAAATTTCCACTAACCAAAATTACAGTCCCTCAAAAGCCTCTAGCAAAAGCCCATGTCTACAATCCTCGTCAAAGATTGTGTGTAGTACTCCTTCCTTGTATGTAGCCCCTACGTAGTGGGGATGAGGCTGGAGGAGTCCCAGTTCTCACCTCTTCCTCCATAGCCAAGAAGGTGACAATGTTGCGGGTATTTGGGGATCCCCAGGCTGCGTACATATTCCGATATCGCAATATTGTTACAATTTGTAAATAGTTCATGAACGAGATTATTTCTTTAAAGTCGTCTATTGCCCAATTTGAACAGATTTCAATATTATTGAATTAAAGGTTTATAAAATGAGTACATGTTTGTTATAAGATTACTTGGTGTCAATGTTTAGCATACATGTATATGTAAGAGACGCGGAGGTTTAAAATCCCAGCTAAATATGAAAGGAGCTGTCCTCCCACCGATACATTATCCTCGCTGGTCCCATGTCGCGGCGTCGCCAGACTCCAAAGAATACAAAAGGACAACAGTCCTCTGAGAGTCAATGGCAACAGCATATTCTTTTGTAAGGCCTCCAGGTCAAGTTTTATTGCTCTTCCTCCCTGTCCTTTGTGTCCCTCCTCAACGAACGGCAGTTGTAAAGGAATCATGTTGAGGAAGCAAAGATCAAAAACTGTAAAATGTATTACCACAATCTTCAGTTATTAATTAAATAACTTTTAGCTAGAGAGATCAAAAAAAAATAGTGACAACCGAACTTTTTGATTTTAAATCAAAAAATATCTTATGCTAATATGCAATGCATAAATAAAAACTTTATAGTTATTGAAAACCAGAACATGATCGGCTTTAGATACTTGGTGCAACTTAATTATTGAACATTGGTGCGTCAAATGTTATTTATAGAAATTTATATTGAATGATTTAATGTTTTTTGATATTGGTGTAACCGACTAAGCTCCTACTAGGCACTGCGTGAGTTAATTTGGGCTTCACTGACATAATGTAAATGAGTAGTTTAGTCTGGGTTTCAAGTTTAGAATTTCTATTGATAAATGGATAAAGGCTGATAAAATAGCTGATTTACTGATGGTGCGTACAGGTACAAATACACCCTTCACTGTTGAGATTTACCAGTCAGAACCCTAGTATCTTCATCTTTAAGCCATTGAAGTTGTTGTGGCCACCTCTTAATTACGAACAATTAAAAGATCCCTTCTTCTTGGATCAGAAAAATCTATCTATATTTCCATATTTGTTGTTAATAAAGGTTATGACGTCAGTGAGAGTGGGAGGAGAAGCTAGTGGGGGGGGGGGGCAGCCGCAGGTGGAGACCCATCCCCACCACGGCTGGCCACCTATATAAGCAACCAGATTAAACCGAGTTAGCATAACGAACAGGACCGACACTTGGAACACTACTCTCTCCTCTCTCTCTGCACTGGCGCTTGCTGCTCTACTCAAAACCATGGTCTTCTCATTCAACTACCTCTGCATGTTTTAGTACGGCGTTGTCAGACCCCACACCTTCCTAGTGGGAATCTCTGCCTTCGCATCGCTAAAACTAGCACCTCCTTTGGAGAGACCTCTCCCTCGCGGACGACGGTTGCCATGGCCCTACAAACTTTGCCTAGTAGCGTCTCCCCCAGCAATCCCGTCTGCTTCTCTCCGGTTCAAACTCGCCTTTGGGATCTGGACGGTTTTCGCCTACCCTTAGACACCAAGACTGAATTCGTAGTCATTCCAAGACCACATAAACTACCTACCTACCAACCCTATACCTCTTCTCTTGAACATTGAGTGCACTGTCGGGGCACATACCTATAAAATATCGAGTCAGATAGTAAGACCGTCATGAAACGTCCAGGTCATAAACTTTATCAACCCTCACTTCGTCACCAGAGTAACTAGGCACCCCCTCGTGACGACCCAATAGATTTATTTCAGCAAGAGTTAAGTTTTATAGTTAAGCTAGTAAGTTCCCTGTAATCTTCATATCGTTTAACTTCAATGTAAATTCATATTCTTTCAGTAAAACATTAGTAATATAGTATATATACAGTAGTTCCATTTTGATCGCTACGTTAATTTATTAAGGTAAGTATAAATTAACCAAATATGTGCGAATGCAATGCCCTCATGATTTGATAGAGCAATCAAATCGGTCAGTAGTTGAATAGTTAGATGTCATCCATACTATTCAAATATTGTAATTATTCAATTAGAGCTTAACAGCGTGGCGTTTGCAGTAAGTCAGGTACATTATATTAATTGTAAATATATAATGCATGTATGTATCCTTAGAAAAGATACATCCTTTATATATTGCCTTACAGTTTTTTGTATTCAAATACTGTTATAGATCAAATAAAGTATTGTATCGAAACGCAGTATCAGTCTAAACTTAAATACAAATCTTTCAAACGTAGCACTGTCTTGCCCAATCATCAGAAGTCAAAAGAAAGATAGAATTACGAGGAGACTTAAATTCATGATTGGAACGGAGAAATAATGCCATAAAATCTTCCCCTGAGAAATCCACCCAGTCATCATCGACAACTGAATAATGACCTAACTGAGTCTTGAAGATTGTTGTGTTCAATATTGAAGTCATATTTCGATGCAGAACTCCTTTTGCCTGTTCACGAAACAAATTTTTATACTGCTTCCTCGCACTCAATTCGTCTTAAAAGACTTTGAATATCAATTTTTGCAGCTAACATTCTCGTTGAATGAATGAAAAGTGAATATGTTTGAGATATTCAAAAGGATTAGTGGATGTAATGCATTTTGGATCGTAAGGGTGATTCTTACAGCTATCCCTCGGACCTGCGGATGGACGGACGGGCTCGGCGACAAATAGAAGAGCAGATAGTACGTGGGCAGAGGAAGCGTGCTCGCTATCTGTCACCCTGAGAGGGGCCGCTTTGGCTAATGCCCCTCTCCAAAACTGGTCACGGCAGCCGCTTCCAGATATATCTTTCCAGGTCTGAAGAACTCTTCCCAAACTTACAAGGTATCCTCCTGGGTTTTTTTTTGCTTAAACAGCTGCCAAAAACTGGTCCAGTTGAAAGACCTGTGCCGTACCTCTTGAGTATGATCAGAAGAAACATTTCCGACCGCGTCCTCTTCGTCGAGTTCTTTTCTCACCCCATAGCCGTCAACCTGAAAAAAAGTCCTTATTAGTTATTTCAACTTTGAATCAAAAGCGTCAACCTTTTTTTTTTTTATTTGTTAAATTATACTTTTTTGTTTTGCACATATGAATGGGTCACAGGAAAATACAATATAAGTCGTCTATTTTGTGCTTTTGGCGGGATATTGTAGCTCTCAGAAAGACGAATCGAATAGTGTGTATTGTTCAGGAGAAAAGCTAAACACCTAGTCAGGGGGAAAACCATATAATTACGATTTGGGGAAGAATTGTCTAACTCCTTATGTGGTGTAAGTAAACACACCCCTCTCTTTTATTTTATATACTGAATACTAATATAGTTTAATTTTGTGACTTACATTAATTTAAACAATATAATATGTTATTTTCATGAAAAAATTTGAAAAAAAATACTGATTTCCCTCTAACCCGTGAATTATTTTCATATTGTTTTTTCTTACAGTATTTCGTTTTATATTTTTTATTTTTGGTAAATATGTTTATTTTTTACTACTCTACCAAACTGTGAGCATTGTATTCTCGTTAAAGCTAAAAAGACAAATTTGTATATGGTTTCTGTGCCTAAATTAATTCATTTTCACACCAGCCCGGCTATATCCCTTCGGCTGAAACTGTTAATATATAAGAGCGTCCTGAGGCCAGCTTTACTGTTTGGGACACCACTCTTCCGATTCGAATAACTCGACTCCAGAGCTTCCAGAACAAAATCCTGCGCACGGCACTATGGCATACCCCTTTTCGTGATATGAAGGCTCCCGGCATCCACGAAAAGTTCGAAGTCCCCACCATCACCGAAGCCATCCAAAGAAGACACATAAAGTTTTTTGACTCGATGAAACATAGTCAAAACCCTCTATTCCGAGACATGACACCCCTATCGCTACCGGCAAGATGGCAACTCTCAAGATCTGGTAAAGCAGACCAAATGGCGCTTGACCCACCAACAACAAGCCTCTAACGGGCACCCAACACTGCTATCCGACTAAATAAGACTGCACTACATGCCTAGACAGACTCTAGGCTCAGCCTTCAGTGGACTCTCACCGTTGTACCGCAATTATCAACCTCTACCGAGGCTTCCCACTCCTTAATTCTCTCACACCACCTTCAAGCAGGTACTCCTAGTACAAGGATCCGCTCTACCCAAATATCCCTTTATTTTTCCCTTATCCTTAATTAGAGAGCTAAGGAAATTTCGTGTTTATCAATGGAAGGAAGTTGGATATTAGAAATAGAAGATAAAACCTAGATGACTTTACGATAAAACCACTGATTTATTGGGATGAAATAAAACAATTGTTGACTACAACTAAATATTAATATAAATTTTCTATTTATTAATTTTAAGCAAGGATGTCTTGTTCAAGCCTACCGAAGGAGGCCTGGCGAATTACGCTTTCAGGGCTTCGACCAAGGGCTTTTCTTTCTTCCTTTCTTTCTTCTCTCTTTCTTCTCTCTTTCTCTCTCTCTCCTCTCTTTCTTTTCTTTTTTTTTTCTCTCTTTCTCTCTCCTTCTTTTTTCTCACTCCTCTCCCAAGAATCGATTTGCCCATATATTCCCCTCTTCCTCTCCAAAAATAGAGTGATCCCCCCAACTGTCGAAAAATAAAAATGTCTTTTCACACCTCCGCTTTCGCACGTGCTTCGCCAAGTAAAGGCCTCAGCACAATTCCAGGAGCAATGGCCTGGTTTATCCTCTCTCTGACCCAGGTCTGCTGTTAAAAGGATGTTTAGGCCTCTCTCTCTCTGATAACAGAGATATATGGTCTTATTAGTCTGTGAGTGTGTTTCAGTATGCAAAATCGCGCACCACAGTTTTGCTTCTGATTTTTGTCCAGGAAGTCCTACTGACCAGGAAACTGGATATCACCACCCTGGAATGTGCTAGGTTTTGACTATCTAGTTTTTTTTCTTCTAGTTTTTATCATTTGAAATTTGTTTACACCGATTACGGACTAAACTGTATTTTTTAAATGTATGCACATTCGAAATTAAGGATATAAAATGTGTTGAAACAGTATTCACTGACATGCGATGGCAAAGGGCTCTTAGAAAGATAATAAATGACGGTGTGCTACTTGATACTAATTGATCAAATCTAGTATTTTTTTTTCTTTGTACCGCATTTATAACTGACAATTAAATGTTTTAAACAAACATTTGATTTTTCGTTGAAATATGAGCTTCCTCGTCCCAGCCAAGAAGTAATTTCACATTTCTGTTTTTCAGCGACAACTCGAAAATAAATTCAATATCATTCCAGGAAATAAGGACAAATATAACTCGTGTAGCTAATGTTTCGAGTCAATATCAAATGGTTATTTTGTTATTTGTTCAAAAAAGTGATTCTCAGTAACGATTGTGGTCTCACAAATAATATTAAGAGTCCTTCGTTAACATTAATGAAATATTTAATGACCTGCTTCCAGTTTACATCTAGAGATCTTTTGTATGCGAGCGCCTCATCAAACAAAATTTAGTTTATGACTGTTGTAAAAACAAATTAACGTTATCTGCAGGAGCAGTTACTTGGTTTATTGTTTAAGTTATTCACGGTCTGTTCCTGAGGCTAAGGTCTCAGTCGATATGAGCTGCTTCTCCCGTCTCGAAGGGCTCGGCAGCCCTTGACAAGTTAACACGTGGCCACTTAAAACTAACGAATCAAACTGCTTCTTCGAACTGGCAGACATTTTGTCGGTCTGTCTGTCTGTCGGATGGCATAATAAAGCATACATGTTATTGGCAAAGATGGTTGGTGGGTGGCTTTAACCCAATAAATAGAGGGGGGGGTCTTTTATGGTGCAATAGTTGAAAAAACTTCTTAAAATGAGAACCAGGCGAGTTCTAAAGTCCTAGAACCACTGCCATAATAGTAATTTGTACACATCTATTATACTCACCCAATCACACTGTTACTGCTAAACTACTTACTTACTAAAACTAAACTAATTACTGCTACCTTTAATTGTTCTTCTAACTGCCCTAAACTGATTTAAATATATGTATATAATTGTGAAGTGCAATGAGCTGATTTAAACACTAAGCACACTTCAAGGATTTAAACATTGTTTAGATTCAAGCCTGGCTCCATTTAAGGTTTATGAGCTTTTTTCTTCTTTTTCTTCAAGCAGAGGAAGATAGAAAAGGAGATGGATTAGCCAACCACCACAATCATCAAGTAACGTACCCTTAAAATACCCATTGGATTAAAACCACCAGAAGTTTATGGGAAAAATTCCCTTTCCCACGCACTATCCCAATATCATTCCCTAATTTTGGCTATCAACCCCCATTTTACAACCATTAAAATAAAGCATATTAGATTGAAAAGCTGATTTATAATAAACAGGTTGCTTCCATTGGCCACTACTTTAATTTAGTATAATAAATTACTGTAGGCTAGCAACAATTGAGGCATTTTTAAATTGAATTAAATCTTGTTTTCATTGTACGCTTAGAATAACATAAGGAAATCAAATATATAAGTTTATGTAATTAAATGGAATAACTTTAAATAAAATATTTAAAAATACCAAAGGATGCATGTATCTGTAGAAACGCACAATATTTTTTTATTTCCTTAAATTATATATATATATATATTAGGATACATTTTGATATACCGGTTTTCACGTAAGTACCCAGGATACAAGGAACCATCATTCGGCAAAATAATATAATATTATTGATATAAATTCCACTATTACAGTCAGAACTTAACAGAGCAGCACTTATTGTACTAATTGTGGTAAGTTCTGCTCTCAACAGATTAACATAATTAAACCAAACTAGTTCTCGTTAGTAGTAATTAAGTTTTTGGCTAGTTAAATATGTTTTTAGCTAATTAAGATTTTGTTGTTTTTTTGTTTTGTTAAGTATGATAATACTTTAATTAGTTCAAAATGTTTATACTAAGAAAAATTTTGACTGAAATATCAAATGTACTGTGTGATCATTTTCACCTTTTTACATGGAAGTACATCATAATGATAATAGCTCTTTATTTTTTCATGAATGGTTAATAAAAATGAATCAATGTTCACTACGTATATATAAAAAAAAAGGCTAGAAAAAGTTCCTTGTTTATTTTTTAGTTCTGAAGTGTGACAGTTGGTGGCTCTGATTAAGGTGGGTTAGGATTAAAGTAAAACAGCTGTAGTGTGATTGTGACGTGTACCAACACTTGTAGACTAGAGGGCTTGTATCACACAGAAAAAAAAAATCACATCATAAAGTAAAATGTCTACTAAGTTCGTTAGATATTCGTTTTATTCATATTCATGAAAATGCTCCGAAGAGACTTGAACGCGTCAAGAAAACAATCGTCCGGAGACAAAAAACATTTCAGGTTTATTGTCAATAAATGAAACATACACTGTACGTAGGTAACACGCGTATGCTCCAAGATTGTTCGCCACTTTTGAGAATATTTTGTCACACTGACCAAGACTTTGAGAACAAACTAGTGGATGCCTGCGACAACTTTACCAGCTCATAAACATAGTACATACTTGTACAAAAGTATGTTACTGACCTGACAAAAAACAAAGAGAAAAGCTTCAGAAGAGACACTATGGCCGTCTACTTTTGTCTCCAGGGGCAGTCACTACCTCATCAATCTAGGAGAGAATAAAACCCAGTATTTAATCTATCTAACCCAGTATTTAATCTATCTAACCCAGTATTTAATCTATCCAAGCCAGGCATACAATTATTTATATGTATTTATTTTAGTCTCTTATTATATATATTTCTTTTTTCTTTCATAGCCCCTTTCTTACACCTTACTTAAATAAAATGTAAAACTTTTCAAAAATAAGTCTTTTTGTAATATCGGTTGGTTTCCATGTCCGCCCAGGAGGCACAACCGTGGACTCGTTGCCTTTTAGGCTTCGCCCAACAGGCAAAGGGTGGTTTCCATAAACAAACCACCCGATACCTTGTTGAGCCCTACTGTTAAATTAATCTTCGATCCTCTTTGGGTAGAGGTTTGGAATGATTTTCTCATGGATGTTCCATAAAGTCTTAAACGAATTAAGGCGGCCTATCGGTTAGAATGTATTGTGGATTCTGGAGGGGGGTTTTAAGCAGGCATTTGTGTTTGAATATGTTAAGTAATGTAGCGATCCAAAGGAATATCTGATAATAGAGTAGGATTGAGGAACAACAGTCAGCTCTTTTCGTGCATTGCCAATAAACGTGGATTCATATATGAGTAGTGTATTAAATTACGTCTTTACGAGGAATATTCTTCTAATCATATGGGCGTAGTTTCTCCAAGGCCAGCAAAACGCTAAATTAATTTAATTTTTTTTTTTATTGCTAGGGGATTTTCTTTTCAACAATGCATTTATATAGTTACAAGATATTTGAATCCTTCAATATTAGATAATTTTTAAAGTTATTTAAAAAAAAATATTTTTAATTGCGCTATGAGAACGGCCCCCCTCCTATCCTAAAATAAAATTGCCAATATAGATCATAAAAATTTTTAGGATTTCCCGAAATTTAAACGCGGCAATAATGATTCGAAACTGAATCAGTGTTCGCAGAGATCCCTAACCCTGGCTCCGCGACTAACTTAATGCAATGTAGTAGCAGTACGGACTGAATGGAGGTTTAATAGGTGACGATGAGCTGACTCGAGGCGTGATTGCTGGCCAGTTTTTGGAGTTATAATAACGAGGCATCCAAAGTGTATCTATAGGCCATGCTACTTCAATTTCTATGGATAATTGCATGAATGTGTTGAGCCAGAGATGTTGTTTGCCATTTGAATAACTTGGTTTAAATAGAATTTTACGAGCTATATATTCTACAATATGACTAAATATGTATATCTTCATCTTGGTCGGGCGTTATCGGATTTGAGGATCCCCAAGGTGGGGAAGAGACGCCCGCCGTGGGCTAGGGTCACCACAACCTCTTAGCCGCCGTCCGGCGAGCACCCAATAAGAGATAAATCTGGGGAACCTGTGGTCTTTCACCCTGGCTGCCAACCTAATCGGCAGGCAGGTTCAATTCACTTAGATCTGACTCTATAAGATCTTTAGAACGTGTGTGCCCCTACAAAGCACTATGTTCCGGAGAAGAGGTACAGGGTAGGTTTATAGGTAGTTTATGTGCTCTCGGAATGACCACGAATTCACACTCGGTGTCTAAGGGTAGGCAAAAACCGTGTGTATCCCAAATGCGAGTGTGAACCGGAGAGAAGCAGACTGGTAGGAAACGCTACGAGGTAAGTTTGTAGGGCCTGGGCAACTATTGTCCACGAGGGAGAGGTCTCTCCTAAGGAGATGCTAGTTTTAGCCAGACGAAGGCAGAGATTCCCAATAGGAAAATTTGGGGTCTGGTCTGACAACGCCGGACTAAAAGATAGCGAGGTTAGGAGAGAAAGATGCAGAGGTAGTTGAATGAGAAGACCAACGTTTCAATAAAGTTGCAAAGCCAGTGCAGAGAGAGAATAGAGAGTAGTGTTCCAAGTGAGGGTCCGGTTCGTTATGGCAATCCGGTCTACTCCCACTGCTTATATAGCCGGTCTGCCATGGTGGGGTAGGACCCCCACCAGGTGGCTAGAAGAAGTCGGGATGGGCCCCCACCACACGAGCTCCTCCCCCTACACTCACTGACGTCATAATCTTTATTAACAACCAATATGGAAACATAGACAGGTATAATATGATTCGAGAAGAGGGGAACTTTTAATTATTTATAATTAAGAGGTGGCCACAACAATCTTATAAATAATCAATGAAGAATTTTTTTTTGTTGATTGCGAATTTTTAGTTTCAGTTAGTGAATTATCGAATGTAGGTGATGTAATCGATCTCTGGGACAAAAAAAAACGTTTGCGTGCAATGGATAATTGCTTATAATAAATAATTACTTATCAATGTTCCTGTTGCTCAATGAAAACCACAGTAACATACTTCTTAGTAATGTACTGTAGCCAATTGTGAATTGAAAAGAAAGCCAACTCATATTACGATGTATTTAGTTTTAGTGTAGCTAAAGCCTTACTGGCGAAGGGCAATTTTAAGCTGACCCAAATTCCTCACTTTTTTTGTTGCCAACAACAATCTATGGGTCATTTGACTATACTTCAATTACATTAAGCCTTTAGTCGTCTCAACATTTGTAGGACCCGTTAGGTAGATAAATTAAATGTATTCCAGGATGAAATCACTAATGAATAATAAAACAAATGTATAGATATCAAATGAGGACTGAATATATTAATGTTCTTTAAGTATTTTCGGAAGATATATCACTTCTTCTGATTGATCCAGCCTTTACTTTGTTATAATACTTACTATCATTGAAAGAAACCAAAGTTATGTACGTAAAATGAATATAATTCAAAGGATTCATAAAAAAATGAAACAATATGTTGCACATTTTTTGAGGTTTTAGACAGTCTTACACCTCACTTAAATAAAATGTAAAACTTTTCAAAAATAAGTCTTTTTGTAATATCGGTTGGTTTCCATGTCCGCCCAGGAGGCACAACCGTGGACTCGTTGCCTTTTAGGCTTCGCCCAACAGGCAAAGGGTGGTTTCCATAAACAAACCACCCGATACCTTGTTGAGCCCTACTGTTAAATTAATCTTCGATCCTCTTTGGGTAGAGGTTTGGAATGATTTTCTCATGGATGTTCCATAAAGTCTTAAACGAATTAAGGCGGCCTATCGGTTAGAATGTATTGTGGATTCTGGAGGGGGGTTTTAAGCAGGCATTTGTGTTTGAATATGTTAAGTAATGTAGCGATCCAAAGGAATATCTGATAATAGAGTAGGATTGAGGAACAACAGTCAGCTCTTTTCGTGCATTGCCAATAAACGTGGATTCATATATGAGTAGTGTATTAAATTACGTCTTTACGAGGAATATTCTTCTAATCATATGGGCGTAGTTTCTCCAAGGCCAGCAAAACGCTAAATTAATTTAATTTTTTTTTTTATTGCTAGGGGATTTTCTTTTCAACAATGAATTTATATAGTTACAAGATATTTGAATCCTTCAATATTAGATAATTTTTAAAGTTATTTAAAAAAAAATATTTTTAATTGCGCTATGAGAACGGCCCCCCTCCTATCCTAAAATAAAATTGCCAATATAGATCATAAAAATTTTTAGGATTTCCCGAAATTTAAACGCGGCAATAATGATTCGAAACTGAATCAGTGTTCGCAGAGATCCCTAACCCTGGCTCCGCGACTAACTTAATGCAATGTAGTAGCAGTACGGACTGAATGGAGGTTTAATAGGTGACGATGAGCTGACTCGAGGCGTGATTGCTGGCCAGTTTTTGGAGTTATAATAACGAGGCATCCAAAGTGTATCTATAGGCCATGCTACTTCAATTTCTATGGATAATTGCATGAATGTGTTGAGCCAGAGATGTTGTTTGCCATTTGAATAACTTGGTTTAAATAGAATTTTACGAGCTATATATTCTACAATATGACTAAATATGTATATCTTCATCTTGGTCGGGCGTTATCGGATTTGAGGATCCCCAAGGTGGGGAAGAGACGCCCGCCGTGGGCTAGGGTCACCACAACCTCTTAGCCGCCGTCCGGCGAGCACCCAATAAGAGATAAATCTGGGGAACCTGTGGTCTTTCACCCTGGCTGCCAACCTAATCGGCAGGCAGGTTCAATTCACTTAGATCTGACTCTATAAGATCTTTAGAACGTGTGTGCCCCTACAAAGCACTATGTTCCGGAGAAGAGGTACAGGGTAGGATTATAGGTAGTTTATGTGCTCTCGGAATGACCACGAATTCACACTCGGTGTCTAAGGGTAGGCAAAAACCGTGTGTATCCCAAATGCGAGTGTGAACCGGAGAGAAGCAGACTGGTAGGAAACGCTACGAGGTAAGTTTGTAGGGCCTGGGCAACTATTGTCCACGAGGGAGAGGTCTCTCCTAAGGAGATGCTAGTTTTAGCCAGACGAAGGCAGAGATTCCCAATAGGAAAATTTGGGGTCTGGTCTGACAACGCCGGACTAAAAGATAGCGAGGTTAGGAGAGAAAGATGCAGAGGTAGTTGAATGAGAAGACCATGGTTTCAATAAAGTTGCAAAGCCAGTGCAGAGAGAGAATAGAGAGTAGTGTTCCAAGTGAGGGTCCGGTTCGTTATGGCAATCCGGTCTACTCCCACTGCTTATATAGCCGGTCCGCCATGGTGGGGTAGGACCCCCACCAGGTGGCTAGAAGAAGTCGGGATGGGCCCCCACCACACGAGCTCCTCCCCCTACACTCACTGACGTCATAATCTTTATTAACAACCAATATGGAAACATAGACAGGTATAATATGATTCGAGAAGAGGGGAACTTTTAATTATTTATAATTAAGAGGTGGCCACAACAATCTTATAAATAATCAATGAAGAATTTTTTTTTGTTGATTGCGAATTTTTAGTTTCAGTTAGTGAATTATCGAATGTAGGTGATGTAATCGATCTCTGGGACAAAAAAAAACGTTTGCGTGCAATGGATAATTGCTTATAATAAATAATTACTTATCAATGTTGCTGTTGCTCAATGAAAACCACAGTAACATACTTCTTAGTAATGTACTGTAGCCAATTGTGAATTGAAAAGAAAGCCAACTCATATTACGATGTATTTAGTTTTAGTATAGCTAAAGCCTTACTGGCGAAGGGCAATTTTAAGCTGACCCAAATTCCTCACTTTTTTTGTTGCCAACAACAATCTATGGGTCATTTGACTATACTTCAATTACATTAAGCCTTTAGTCGTCTCAACATTTGTAGGACCCGTTAGGTAGATAAATTAAATGTATTCCAGGATGAAATCACTAATGAATAATAAAACAAATGTATAGATATCAAATGAGGACTGAATATATTAATGTTCTTTAAGTATTTTCGGAAGATATATCACTTCTTCTGATTGATCCAGCCTTTACTTTGTTATAATACTTACTATCATTGAAAGAAACCAAAGTTATGTACGTAAAATGAATATAATTCAAAGGATTCATAAAAAAATGAAACAATATGTTGCACATTTTTTGAGGTTTTAGACAGTCTTACACCTCACTTAAATAAAATGTAAAACTTTTCAAAAATAAGTCTTTTTGTAATATCGGTTGGTTTCCATGTCCGCCCAGGAGGCACAACCGTGGACTCGTTGCCTTTTAGGCTTCGCCCAACAGGCAAAGGGTGGTTTCCATAAACAAACCACCCGATACCTTGTTGAGCCCTACTGTTAAATTAATCTTCGATCCTCTTTGGGTAGAGGTTTGGAATGATTTTCTCATGGATGTTCCATAAAGTCTTAAACGAATTAAGGCGGCCTATCGGTTAGAATGTATTGTGGATTCTGGAGGGGGGTTTTAAGCAGGCATTTGTGTTTGAAAAGTTAAGTAATGTAGCGATCCAAAGGAATATCTGATAATAGAGTAGGATTGAGGAACAACAGTCAGCTCTTTTCGTGCATTGCCAATAAACGTGGATTCATATATGAGTAGTGTATTAAATTACGTCTTTACGAGGAATATTCTTCTAATCATATGGGCGTAGTTTCTCCAAGGCCAGCAAAACGCTAAATTAATTTAATTTTTTTTTTTATTGCTGGGAGGTTTTCTTTTCAACAATGCATTTATATAGTTACAAGATATTTGAATCCTTCAATATTAGATAATTTTTAAAGTTATTTAAAAAAAGATATTTTTAATTGTGCTATGAGAACGGCCCCCCTCCTATCCTAAAATAAAATTGCCAATATAGATCATAAAAATTTTTAGGATTTCCCGAATTTAAACGCGGCAATAATGATTCGAAACTGAATCAGTGTTCGCAGAGATCCCTAACCCTGGCTCCGCGACTAACTTAATGCAATGTAGTAGCAGTACGGACTGAATGGAGGTTTAATAGGTGACGATGAGCTGACTCGAGGCGTGATTGCTGGCCAGTTTTTGGAGTTATAATAACGAGGCATCCAAAGTATATCTATAGGCCATGCTACTTCAATTTCTATGGATAATTGCATGAATGAGTTGAGCCAGAGATGTTGTTTGCCATTTGAATAACTTGATTTAAATAGAATTTTACGAGCTATATATTCTACAATATGACTAAATATGTATATCTTCATCTTGGTCGGGCGTTATCGGATTTGAGGATCCCCAAGGTGGGGAGGGGACGCCCGCCGTGGGTTAGGGTCACCACAACCTCTTAGCCCGGCCGGCGAGCGCCCAATAAGAGATAAATCTGGGGAACCTGTGGTCTTTCACCCTGGCTGCCAACCTAATCGGCAGGCAGGTTCAATTCACTTAGATCTGACTCTATAAGATCTTTAGAACGGGTGTGCCCCTACAAAGCACTATGTTCCGGAGAAGAGGTACAGGGTAGGTTTATAGGTAGTTTATGTGCTCTCGGAATGACCACGAATTCACACTCGGTGTCTAAAGGTAGGCAAAAACCGTGTGGATCCCAAATGCGAGTGTGAACCGGAGAGAAGCAGACTGGTAGAAAACGCTACGAGGTAAGTTTGTAGGGCCTGGGCAACTATTGTCCACGAGGGAGAGGTCTCTCCTAAGGAGATGCTAGTTTTAGCCAGACGAAGGCAGAGATTCCCAATAGGAAAATTGGAGGTCTGGTCTGACAACGCCGGACTAAAAGATAGCGAGGTTAGGAGAGAAAGATGCAGAGGTAGTTAATGAGAAGACCATGGTTTCAATAAAGTTGCAAAGCCAGTGCAGAGAGAGAATAGAGAGTAGTGTTCCAAGTGAGGGTCCGGTTCGTTATGGCAATCCGGTCTACTCCCACTGCTTATATAGCCGGTCCGCCATGGTGGGGTAGGACCCCCACCAGGTGGCTAGAAGAAGTCGGGATGGGCCCCTACCACACGAGCTCCTCTCCCTACACTCACTGACGTCATAATCTTTATTAACAACCAATATGGAAACATAGACAGGTATAATATGATTCGAGAAGAGGGGAACTTTTAATTATTCATAATTAAGAGGTGGCCACAACAATCTTATAAATAATCAATGAAGACTTTTTTTTTGTTGATTGCGAATTTTTAGTTTCAGTTAGTGAATTATCGAATGTAGGTGATGTAATCGATCTCTAGGACAAAAAAAAACGTTTGCGTGCAATGGATAATTGCTTATAATAAATAATTGCTTATCAATGTTCCTGTTGCTCAATGAAAACCACAGTAACATACTTCTTAGTAATGTACTGTAGCCAATTGTGAATTGAAAAGAAAGCCAACTCATATTACGATGTATTTAGTTTTAGTATAGCTAAAGCCTTTCTGGCGAAGGGCAATTTTAAGCTGACCCGAATTCCTCACTTTTTTTGTTGCCAACAACAATCTATGGGTCCTTTGACTATACTTCAATTACATTAAGCCTTTAGTCGTCTCAACATTTGTAGGACCCGTTAGGTAGATAAATTAAATGTATTCCAGGATGAAATCACTAATGAATAATAAAACAAATGTATAGATATCAAATGAGGACTGAATATATTAATGTTCTTTAAGTATTTTCGGAAGATATATCACTTCTTCTGATTGATCCAGCCTTTACTTTGTTATAATACTTACTATCATTGAAAGAAACCAAAGTTATGTACGTAAAATGAATATAATTCAAAGGATTCATAAAAAAATGAAACAATATGTTGCACATTTTTTGAGGTTTTAGACAGTCTTACACCTCACTTAAATAAAATGTAATACTTTTCAAAAATAAGTCTTTTTGTAATATCGGTTGGTTTCCATGTCCGCCCAGGAGGCACAACCGTGGACTCGTTGCCTTTTAGGCTTCGCCCAACAGGCAAAGGGTGGTTTCCATAAACAAACCACCCGATACCTTGTTGAGCCCTACTGTTAAATTAATCTTCGATCCTCTTTGGGTAGAGGTTTGAAATGATTTTCTCATGGATGTTCCATATAGTCTTAAACGAATTAAGGCGGGCTATCGGTTAGAATGTATTGTGGATTCTGGAGGGGGGTTTTAAGCAGGCATTTGTGTTTGAAAAGTTAAGTAATGTAGCGATCCAAAGGAATATCTGATAATAGAGTAGGATTGAGGAACAACAGTCAGCTCTTTTCGTGCATAGCCAATAAACGTGGATTCATATATGAGTAGTGTATTAAATTACGTCTTTACGAGGAATATTCTTCTAATCATATGGGCGTAGTTTCTCCAAGGCCAGCAAAACGCTAAATTAATTTAATTTTTTTTTTTTTATTGCTGGGAGATTTTCTTTTCAACAATGCATTTATATAGTTACAAGATATTTGAATCCTTCAATATTAGATAATTTTTAAAGTTATTTAAAAAAAGATATTTTTAATTGCGCTATGAGAACGGCCCCCCTCCTATCCTAAAATAAAATTGCCAATATAGATCATAAAAATTTTTAGGATTTCCCGAAATTTAAACGCGGCAATAATGATTCGAAACTGAATCAGTGTTCGCAGAGATCCCTAACCCTGGCTCCGCGACTAACTTAATGCAATGTAGTAGCAGTACGGACTGAATGGAGGTTTAATAGGTGACGATGAGCCTACTCGAGGCGTGATTGCTGGCCAGTTTTTGGAGTTATAATAACGAGGCATCCAAAGTATATCTATAGGCCATGCTACTTCAATTTCTATGGATAATTGCATGAATGTGTTGAGCCAGAGATGTTGTTTGCCATTTGAATAACTTGATTTAAATAGAATTTTACGAGCTATATATTCTACAATATGACTAAATATGTATATCTTCATCTTGGTCGGGCGTTATCGGATTTGAGGATCCCCAAGGTGGGGAGGGGACGCCCGCCGTGGGCTAGGGTCACCACAACCTCTTAGCCCGGCCGGCGAGCGCCCAATAAGAGATAAATCTGGGGAACCTGTGGTCTTTCACCCTGGCTGCCAACCTAATCGGCAGGCAGGTTCAATTCACTTAGATCTGACTCTATAAGATCTTAAGAACGTGTGTGCCCCTACAAAGCACTATGTTCCGGAGAAGAGGTACAGGGTAGGTTTATAGGTAGTTTATGTGCTCTCGGAATGACCACGAATTCACACTCGGTGTCTAAGGGTAGGCAAAAACCGTGTGTATCCCAAATGCGAGTGTGAACCGGAGAGAAGCAGACTGGTAGGAAACGCTACGAGGTAAGTTTGTAGGGCCTGGGCAACTATTGTCCACGAGGGAGAGGTCTCTCCTAAGGAGATGCTAGTTTTAGCCAGACGAAGGCAGAGATTCCCAATAGGAAAATTTGGGGTCTGGTCTGACAACGCCGGACTAAAAGATAGCGAGGTTAGGAGAGAAAGGGGGGTAAATGGGTAGGGTAATGGAAAGACTAGAGAGGGAGACAGGTGCGGGGGTCTCCTGTACTCGTAGCGGAGGAAACAAGCAATAGTGCCCTACTCACTGCTTGTGAACTCCCAGTCTGACCTATCCCTACCAACGCCTACTGTCACCTCCAAGTGGTACCCCCTGGGGAGTCCGATGGACTCGCGGACGACAGAGGCGGGATCTCCCCCATGAAATCCATGTGGAGATCTCCTTAACACCCAAGCCAAGTGTAGAGGAGCTCGAGCTGTGGCCGAATGGCAGGGGGTGTATAAAAATGCACTGTCTTTAATCGACCCCCTTGGGGCACCAGGCGCACCCCATTGTATTAAATGCCCTCTGCAGGGAGAGGGGGCAGTACCTGCAGAGTAACTTCCCCCGCTTTCGTGGGAACAAAATATGAGTACTACAACAACTAATAATGAAGACATGGAGGAGCTGGTCAGCTTGATCAGCGGAGAGGACTCAGCCCAGGGGCCTTCAATGGACCTTGGCGCTGAGGTAGTGGACGACGAAGCCTCTATGAGCTCGCTTGCGACGCTTGTAGAGGAGGTAAGCGGACTGGTAATGGAGCCAGAGAGCTTGGCGCCTGGTAGGGACGCTGCATCCAAGGATGCAGGCGAGACCTCCAAGCACAAGTTCTCTGGAGCCCAGAGAAAGAAGTGGAGGAGGGCAATGTTGGCTGGAGGGCCACCTGAGGATCCAGCCGGACTTCCAGGACCTTCGGGGTCCGGGAATACGGCAGGGTCTGGGTGCGCTCCAGAGAAAAGGATTAGGTCCTCACCCGGTACCTCTGCGCCTACGGCAAAGAGGCATAGGGGTGGGGATGCTAGTATTGCATCCTACGCGATTGCTGCAGGAGGAAGCAGGGTGGCGATTATCCCTAGTGGATATCCGTCCACTCAGCTGACGAAGGAGAATTGCGAGGAAATGAAGGGCCAGCTGATGAAATTTGTCGATCAGCTGGAAGAAGAGAAAGGGACACAGGCTGAATTCAGTGGAATTTACCCACATGTGGGAGCCTGTGTCATAATCTGCGACAACCAGGAGACCAAGGACTGGTTGTCGATTATAGTACCCAATTTTAACATCAGTGGGGATCTGGAGCTCCGTGTAGGAAAGGTGGAGGAGCTTCATAAAACCGTGAAGGTAGGAACCTTCATTACAGGAGAAATGCCTCTGGAAGAACATTTCATGAAGAGGATCAGGACCCAAAACTCTAGGGTACCTGATATTAGATTATGGAGACTCCTGGGCACCAAGGTGGAGAAGCATGGCTTCTTTGCGATCCTGTCTGCCCCAGAGACTAGCATGGAATACCTTGAGAAGCGGAAGCTCAAGCTGAACTATGGGTTCACTAAGGTCGCTCTCAGGGTATTGGATAAGAAGAAGCCGCCGAAAGTAGTACAGGAGAGGCAGCCGGCTGATAAGGTGGAGGAGGCAAGGAGCGATCCTGAGGCGGTGGAGTCGAAGAGGATCGCTACGACGAATTTCCCAACTCCTAAGGATGGCCCCAAGGCGATGACTATGGCGGCTGCGGGGGGTGGCCCCGTGGCGGGGGCTGGGGGGCGCGCTGGGTCTCGGCCCTCTGTGATGGGGAGGCCTGGGTTTGGCGCTGTCTCCCGGCGTCCGCCTCGGGGTGGCCCTCCGGGGGCCGACGGGCACTGATCATGGTGGTGAGGCTGCTGCAAATTAATCTACACCACTGTATTGCAGCATGTGGTGTTCTGCAGCAGTATGTGAGAGGTAAGGATATTGATATTATTCTAATACAAGAACCTTACCTGTATAAGGGCAGGATGGGGGGGCTGGCGATGCGTGGGTATGAGATTATTTCTGTACCCGAGCGTGCCAGAGCCTGTATCCTGCATAAGAGCAGTCTTAAAATGCTGCCTCTATGGCAATATTGTTCTAGAGATTTAGCAGCAGCTCAAATGGCCCTCAACGAGGGAAATCAAGGTGGGAGGTTGACGATTGCATCGGTCTACCTCCCATATAAAGAAAGAGTCCCGACCGAGGCACTTAGTAAGCTAACGGAAGGGACTGGCTTAAGGGGCGAGCTTATAGCATCGCTTGACGCGAACGCTCACCATCAGCTCTGGGGGAGCAAGAACAACAACCAGAGAGGTGAGTGTTTAGTAGAGTACATAACTAGTAATGACCTAGACATTCTAAACAGAGGCAATATTGCCACTTTTAACAACAGAATCAGATCTGAGGTCATTGACATAACCCTTAGCACACGTACTATAAGCCTAAGGGTTAAAGGCTGGCACGTCTCTGAAGAAGAGTCATGCTCAGATCATAGATACATTAGATTTGATCTAAGTGGTAACATCACGTCCGAAGCTGTGTATAGGAATCCCAAACTTACAAACTGGGAAACCTACTATACACAGCTTGAGGAGGAGGTCAAATGCTGTCCTAGAGTGGTGAGTAGCAACTGGCATTTGGAACATTTAAACTCAACATTGACTGAGGCAATGATTAAGTCATACACTGATAATAACACTGTATGTAATGTTAGATCCAACAGGAACTGTCCCTGGTGGAACAATGAACTTGGCAAGTTAAGAGCTCTTACACGTAAACTCTTTAACGCGGCCAAAAGATCAGGCAGATGGGACACTTATAAACGTGCACTCACTGATTATCACAAAGAAGTCAGAAAGGCTAAAAGAAGGGCGTGGAAGAAATTTTGTAGCGAAATAAACGATACAACTTCCATGTTTAGAGTAAATAGGATCTTATCCAAGCAGTCTGACAGGGGAGTATTGGGCTCCGTCAGGGTGGGAGGGGGCTATACGGATTCTGAGGAGGGAACCCTCGGTGCCCTGGCGCGCGCACATTTTCCTGGCTGCGGACTGATGGATACGATTAATAATGACCCTACCAACTGTGAACACACTAGTTGCAAGGGTAACTGGGCAGAAGCAAATAAAATTGTCAATTCTGCAAGAGTGGAGTGGGCAATTAATTCTTTTGCTCCTTTCAAATCACCTGGTACTGATGGGATATTCCCAGCCTTGCTACAAAAAGGCCTACCAGTAATTAGGCCCCTTATACTTACCTTGTTAAGGGGAAGCTTGGCACTGAGCTATATTCCAGTAAGCTGGAGGATGGCAAAAGTGTGTTACATACCAAAACCTGGGAAGAAGTCCTATGACGAACCCAAGTCTTACAGACCAATATGTCTGACTTCATTTTTAATGAAGACCTTGGAAAAGGTCATAGACAGACATATTAGGGATGGAATACTGGTAGAACGACCGCTCCATAGCGCTCAATTCGCATACCAGGCAGGAAAATCCTGTGAAATTGCTCTCCACCACCTGGTTTCCAGGATAGAGAGATCCCTAGTTCATAAAGAAATAATGGCAGGCATCTTTGTTGATATAGAAGGTGCCTTTGATCGCACACCCTATAACACTATGGCATCAGCCTTAGAAAGAAAGGGGATTAGTTCCTTAGCCTCTAGCTGGATAAACACCATGCTAGAGAATAGGATTTTACAATCACAATTGGGACAAACCAAACTGTGGATGAAGCCAGTGGGAGGATGTCCACAGGGAGGGGTGTTATCTCCATTACTGTGGTGTTTGGTCGTTGACTCATTGTTAACAAACCTAAACTCTGCAGGGTTCTACGCACAGGGATATGCTGATGACATTGCTGTGCTCATAGGGGGCAAGTTCTCAGAAACCATTTCTGAGTTGCTTTCCGCATCGATGGATCTTTTGAGGGATTGGTGTGAAAAGAATGGTTTAGGAATCAATCCCCAGAAGATAAATCTCTGTATCTTCACTAACAAACGAAATGCTATAGTTAGACCACCCTATATAGGGGGGACACAGGTAAGCATTTCTAGTGAGGTAAAGCATCTAGGGGTTACTCTGGATAGAAAATTGGACTGGTCTAAACACATCAGGAATACTACTATGAAGGCACTTCGATGCCTCTATGCATGTAAAAGGGCTGTGGGTAGGACCTGGGGACTACAACCCAGAATGTTATTCTGGCTATATACCGCAGCAGTTAGACCAATGGTGCTCTATGCCTCTATGGTGTGGTGGCACAGAGGTAGTATTAGTAAAAATAGAACTTTGCTTGGCAAATTACAGAGGCTTTCATGTCTCATGATCACTGGTGCCATGAGTACAACTCCTACTGCTGCAATGGAAGTCTTATTGAACTTGAATCCACTGCACATAGAAGTAGAAGCGCAAGCCTTGAACGTGGCTTACAGACTTGCAAAATCAGGAACAAGATCCAAAGTCATGACTCACATGCGACATGGGAACTTGTTCAGAAGAATTGATGAGGACGAGGTGCTGTCAATGCACTCTGACCTACAAGTTAAGAAACACACAGACGTTTTATACTGTGCGGAAAACACAAAGACCAAACCACATAAACTGTGTAATGGGATTAATTGCTATACAGACGGCTCGCTAACAGAAAACGGGTCAGGGGCCGGCATATGGAGGAAAGATAAACCAGAATCTGGGATTTCTATTCCTTTAGGTAGACACACCTCGGTCTTTCAGGCCGAAGTGATGGCGATCAATGTCTGTACCCAAACCTTAATTGGGGAGGGTGTAAGAAACAGACTGATCACAATTTTCACGGATAGCCAGGCAGCCATTGGCGCCCTGAGAAGCTATACGACCAGATCTTATTTGGTTGAGGAGTGTAAAAACAACTTAAACACACTCTCGCTAGCCAATAAGGTTAGAATCGACTGGGTGCCAGGACACACAGGCATCACAGGCAATGAGAAGGCAGATGGCCTTGCAAGGGTGGGCTCAGAACAGACACCTCTTGCACCTGAACCCATATGTGGTATCAGCCTCAGCTACGCTAAAAGGCGTATAAAATTAGCTTTAGAGGACAAGGCAAGACTTTCTTGGAGAGAAACTAAGAAACAGGAACAATCGAAACTGTTTCTTAATGGACCCTGTAAGAGAAGAAGCTCAGCACTTCTATCAATGGACAGGTGGACACTCAAAAGTGTGACAGGACTCTATACAGGTCACTGTCGGTTAAATAAACACCTCTTTAATTTGGAGATAGTTGGATCACCAATCTGCAGATTCTGCAAGAAAGAGGGAGAAACGGCACGTCATATAATATGTGACTGTGATAACTTAGCTAGAAAGCGATACCTTCACTTTGGTAGTGATCGCATTGTAGACCCCAAACTATGTGAACTGATCGATCCATTCAGTATCCTCAGATTTGCAAAGGCCGTGGGCCTGTCACATATATAGGACAGGGACATGGACGGCGCACAATAGGTCTCAGTGAGGCCGCGGTGCACAAATGCCGGAACAAATAATAATAATAATAATAGGAGAGAAAGATGCAGAGGTAGTTGAATGAGAAGACCATGGTTTCAATAAAGTTGCAAAGCCAGTGCAGAGAGAGAATAGAGAGTAGTGTTCCAAGTGAGGGTCCGGTTCGTTATGGCAATCCGGTCTACTCCCACTGCTTATATAGCCGGTCCGCCATGGTGGGGTAGGACCCCCACCAGGTGGCTAGAAGAAGTCGGGATGGGCCCCCACCACACGAGATACTCCCCCTACACTCACTGACGTCATAATCTTTATTAACAACCAATATGGAAACATAGACAGGTATAATATGATTCGAGAAGAGGGGAACTTTTAATTATTTATAATTAAGAGGTGGCCACAACAATCTTATAAATAATCAATGAAGACTTTTTTTTTGTTGATTGCGAATTTTTAGTTTCAGTTAGTGAATTATCGAATGTAGGTGATGTAATCGATCTCTGGGACAAAAAAAAACGTTTGCGTGCAATGGATAATTGCTTATAATAAATAATTACTTATCAATGTTGCTGTTGCTCAATGAAAACCACAGTAACATACTTCTTAGTAATGTACTGTAGCCAATTGTGAATTGAAAAGAAAGCCAACTCATATTACGATGTATTTAGTTTTAGTATAGCTAAAGCCTTTCTGGCGAAGGGCAATTTTAAGCTGACCCAAATTCCTCACTTTTTTTGTTGCCAACAACAATCTTTGGGTCCTTTGACTATACTTCAATTACATTAAGCCTTTAGTCGTCTCAACATTTGTAGGACCCGTTAGGTAGATAAATTAAATGTATTCCAGGATGAAATCACTAATGAATAATAAAACAAATGTATAGATATCAAATGAGGACTGAATATATTAATGTTCTTTAAGTATTTTCGGAAGATATATCACTTCTTCTGATTGATCCAGCCTTTACTTTGTTATAATACTTACTATCATTGAAAGAAACCAAAGTTATGTACGTAAAATGAATATAATTCAAAGGATTCATAAAAAAATGAAACAATATGTTGCACATTTTTTGAGGTTTTAGACAGTCTTACACCTCACTTAAATAAAATGTAATACTTTTCAAAAATAAGTCTTTTTGTAATATCGGTTGGTTTCCATGTCCGCCCAGGAGGCACAACCGTGGACTCGTTGCCTTTTAGGCTTCGCCCAACAGGCAAAGGGTGGTTTCCATAAACAAACCACCCGATACCTTGTTGAGCCCTACTGTTAAATTAATCTTCGATCCTCTTTGGGTAGAGGTTTGAAATGATTTTCTCATGGATGTTCCATATAGTCTTAAACGAATTAAGGCGGGCTATCGGTTAGAATGTATTGTGGATTCTGGAGGGGGGTTTTAAGCAGGCATTTGTGTTTGAATATGTTAAGTAATGTAGCGATCCAAAGGAATATCTGATAATAGAGTAGGATTGAGGAACAACAGTCAGCTCTTTTCGTGCATAGCCAATAAACGTGGATTCATATATGAGTAGTGTATTAAATTACGTCTTTACGAGGAATATTCTTCTAATCATATGGGCGTAGTTTCTCCAAGGCCAGCAAAACGCTAAATTAATTTAATTTTTTTTTTTTTATTGCTGGGAGATTTTCTTTTCAACAATGCATTTATATAGTTACAAGATATTTGAATCCTTCAATATTAGATAATTTTTAAAGTTATTTAAAAAAAGATATTTTTAATTGCGCTATGAGAACGGCCCCCCTCCTATCCTAAAATAAAATTGCCAATATAGATCATAAAAATTTTTAGGATTTCCCGAAATTTAAACGCGGCAATAATGATTCGAAACTGAATCAGTGTTCGCAGAGATCCCTAACCCTGGCTCCGCGACTAACTTAATGCAATGTAGTAGCAGTACGGACTGAATGGAGGTTTAATAGGTGACGATGAGCCTACTCGAGGCGTGATTTCTGGCCAGTTTTTGGAGTTATAATAACGAGGCATCCAAAGTATATCTATAGGCCATGCTACTTCAATTTCTATGGATAATTGCATGAATGTGTTGAGCCAGAGATGTTGTTTGCCATTTGAATAACTTGATTTAAATAGAATTTTACGAGCTATATATTCTACAATATGACTAAATATGTATATCTTCATCTTGGTCGGGCGTTATCGGATTTGAGGATCCCCAAGGTGGGGAGGGGACGCCCGCCGTGGGCTAGGGTCACCACAACCTCTTAGCCCGGCCGGCGAGCGCCCAATAAGAGATAAATCTGGGGAACCTGTGGTCTTTCACCCTGGCTGCCAACCTAATCGGCAGGCAGGTTCAATTCACTTAGATCTGACTCTATAAGATCTTTAGAACGTGTGTGCCCCTACAAAGCACTATGTTCCGGAGAAGAGGTACAGGGTAGGTTTATAGGTAGTTTATGTGCTCTCGGAATGACCACGAATTCACACTCGGTGTCTAAGGGTAGGCAAAAACCATGTGGATCCCAAATGCGAGTGTGAAACGGAGAGAAGCAGACTGGTAGGAAACGCTTCGAGGTAAGTTTGTAGGGCCTGGGCAACTATTGTCCACGAGGGAGAGGTCTCTCCTAAGGAGATGCTAGTTTTAGCCAGACGAAAGCAGAGATTCCCAATAGGAAAATTTGGGGTCTGGTCTGACAACGCCGGACTTAAAGATAGCGAGGTTAGGAGAGAAAGATGCAGAGGCAGTTGAATGAGAAGACCATGGTTTCAATAAAGTTGCAAAGCCAGTGCAGAGAGAGAATAGAGAGTAGTGTTCCAAGTGAGGGTCCGGTTCGTTATGGCAATCCGGTCTACTCCCACTGCTTATATAGCCGGTCCGCCATGGTGGGGTAGGACCCCCACCAGGTGGCTAGAAGAAGTCGGGATGGGCCCCTACCACACGAGCTCCTCTCCCTACACTCACTGACGTCATAATCTTTATTAACAACCAATATGGAAACATAGACAGGTATAATATGATTCGAGAAGAGGGGAACTTTTAATTATTCATAATTAAGAGGTGGCCACAACAATCTTATAAATAATCAATGAAGACTTTTTTTTTGTTGATTGCGAATTTTTAGTTTCAGTTAGTGAATTATCGAATGTAGGTGATGTAATCGATCTCTAGGACAAAAAAAAACGTTTGCGTGCAATGGATAATTGCTTATAATAAATAATTGCTTATCAATGTTCCTGTTGCTCAATGAAAACCACAGTAACATACTTCTTAGTAATGTACTGTAGCCAATTGTGAATTGAAAAGAAAGCCAACTCATATTACGATGTATTTAGTTTTAGTATAGCTAAAGCCTTTCTGGCGAAGGGCAATTTTAAGCTGACCCAAATTCCTCACTTTTTTTGTTGCCAACAACAATCTTTGGGTCCTTTGACTATACTTCAATTACATTAAGCCTTTAGTCGTCTCAACATTTGTAGGACCCGTTAGGTAGATAAATTAAATGTATTCCAGGATGAAATCACTAATGAATAATAAAACAAATGTATAGATATCAAATGAGGACATATATTAATGTTCTTTAAGTATTTTCGGAAGATATATCACTTCTTCTGATTGATCCAGCCATTACGTTGTTATAATACTGATATATCATTGAATATATATATCATTGAATGAAACCAAAGTTATGATCGTAAAATGAATATAATTCAAAGGATTCATAAAAAAATGAAACAATATGTTGCACATTTTTTTGAGGTTTTAGACAGTCTTACACCTTACTTAAATAAAATGTAAAACTTTTCAAAAATAAGTCTTTTTGTAATATCGGTTGGTTTCCATGTCCGCCCAGGAGGCACAACCGTGGACTCGTTGCCTTTTAGGCTTCGCCCAACAGGCAAAGGGTGGTTTCCATAAACAAACCACCCGATACCTTGTTGAGCCCTACTGTTCAATTAATCTTCGATCCTCTTTGGGTAGAGGTTTGGAATGATTTTCTCATGGATGTTCCATAAAGTCTTAAACGAATTAAGGTGGCCTATCGGTTAGAATGTATTGTGGATTCTGGAGGGGGGTTTTAAGCAGGCATTTGTGTTTGAATATGTTAAGTAATGTAGCGATCCAAAGGAATATCTGATAATAGAGTAGGATTGAGGAACAACAGTCAGCTCTTTTCGTGCATTGCCAATAAACGTGGATTCATATATGAGTAGTGTATTAAATTACGTCTTTACGAGGAATATTCTTCTAATCATATGGGCGTAGTTTCTCCAAGGCCAGCAAAACGCTAAATTAATTTAATTTTTTTTTTTATTGCTAGGAGATTTTCTTTTCAACAATGCATTTATATAGTTACAAGATATTTAAATCCTTCAATATTAGATAATTTTTAAAGTTTTTTAAAAAAAGATATTTTTAATTGCGCTATGAGAACGGCCCCCCTCCTATCCTAAAATAAAATTGCCAATATAGATCATAAAAATTTTTAGGATTTCCCGAAATTTAAACGCGGCAATAATGATTCGAAACTGAATCAGTGTTCGCAGAGATCCCTAACCCTGGCTCCGCGACTAACTTAATGCAATGTAGTAGCAGTACGGACAGAATGGAGGTTTAATAGGTGATGATGAGCTGACTCGAGGCGTGATTGCTGGCCAGTTTTTGGAGTTATAATAACGAGGCATCCACAGTATATCTATAGGCCATGCTACTTCAATTTCTATGGATAATTGCATGAATGTGTTGAGCCAGAGATGTTGTTTGCCATTTGAATAACTTGGTTTAAATAGAATTTTACGAGCTATATATTCTACAATATGACTAAATATGTATATCTTCATCTTGGTCGGGCGTTATCGGATTTGAGGATCCCCAAGGTGGGGAGGGGACGCCCGCCGTGGGCTAGGGTCACCACAACCTCTTAGCCCGGCCGGCGAGCGCCCAATAAGAGATAAATCTGGGGAACCTGTGGTCTTTCACCCTGGCTGCCAACCTAATCGGCAGGCAGGTTCAATTCACTTAGATCTGACTCTATAAGATCTTTAGAACGTGTGTGCCCCTACAAAGCACTATGTTCCGGAGAAGAGGTACAGGGTAGGTTTATAGGTAGTTTATGTGCTCTCGGAATGACCACGAATTCACACTCGGTGTCTAAGGGTAGGCAAAAACCATGTGGATCCCAAATGCGAGTGTGAAACGGAGAGAAGCAGACTGGTAGGAAACGCTTCGAGGTAAGTTTGTAGGGCCTGGGCAACTATTGTCCACGAGGGAGAGGTCTCTCCTAAGGAGATGCTAGTTTTAGCCAGACGAAAGCAGAGATTCCCAATAGGAAAATTTGGGGTCTGGTCTGACAACGCCGGACTTAAAGATAGCGAGGTTAGGAGAGAAAGATGCAGAGGCAGTTGAATGAGAAGACCATGGTTTCAATAAAGTTGCAAAGCCAGTGCAGAGAGAGAATAGAGAGTAGTGTTCCAAGTGAGGGTCCGGTTCGTTATGGCAATCCGGTCTACTCCCACTGCTTATATAGCCGGTCCGCCATGGTGGGGTAGGACCCCCACCAGGTGGCTAGAAGAAGTCGGGATGGGCCCCTACCACACGAGCTCCTCTCCCTACACTCACTGACGTCATAATCTTTATTAACAACCAATATGGAAACATAGACAGGTATAATATGATTCGAGAAGAGGGGAACTTTTAATTATTCATAATTAAGAGGTGGCCACAACAATCTTATAAATAATCAATGAAGACTTTTTTTTTGTTGATTGCGAATTTTTAGTTTCAGTTAGTGAATTATCGAATGTAGGTGATGTAATCGATCTCTAGGACAAAAAAAAATGTTTGCGTGCAATGGATAATTGCTTATAATAAATAATTGCTTATCAATGTTCCTGTTGCTCAATGAAAACCACAGTAACATACTTCTTAGTAATGTACTGTAGCTGTCAGAATGAAAGACATAGGTTGATTGAATATAGTAATAATTTATTAACCATAAAATAAGTACATCTAGGTCACATGTTATATAGGTTAGAATAATATTGTCAGCCGGCTTTGTTCATTTAATAGAGATAACCCAACCATATGACATCTCCGTTTTTTTTTTTGTTTTTTTTTTTAATTTATTTATTTATTGTAATACATAGTTTTCTTTTAGATATGCTGGCTGACGACTGATTCGTCCACTACGAGTTACATATGTGTCATTGTCATTATTGATATCTTCGCTCTGGCTTTGGTTCATTAATTGCTGATCTGCTGGATCGGCTGTATTATTAACCTTACCATTATTATTTGGATTTTCCGAAATTTGTGGTTTAATATTTTCATCAAGTCTATATTCGTTACTTTCTATTTCGAATGGTAGGCTAGTATCATTTCTTAAGTGTATTCTATTACGCGTCAATAAGGAGCCTCCCTCTGTCTTAATTTGATAAGCCCTATTGTTTATGTTTCTATCTATTATTACAGCCCGATCCCACATTCCTTGTTTGTTTCTAACTCTAACATTTTCTCCTTTTTCGTATTTTTTCAAATCTTTGGCTCGTTGATCATGAAAAAATTTTTGTTCCCTTTGTCTTTGTAACAATTCACCTTTTATATATGAATTTTCTTCACTTTTAAACTTTGGTATATCATATAGAACACCATTCACATTTTTACCTTGCATTATCACATTTGGAGAAGGTATTGTATTAGATATTGGTGTGTTGTTTAATTCTAGTATTGCTAAGTACACATCTTTTTTATCAAAATGAGCTTTTCTAATTACATTTTTCACAGTTTGTATGTGCCGCTCCACCATTCCGTTACTTTGTGGATATGTTGGACTCGACGTAACATGCTTAAATTTCCATTCTCTTGTAAACGTTTTAAATAGAAAACTTGAAAATTGTGGGCCATTATCTGATCTGAATTCTTCTGGTATACCCCAGTGTACAAAACAAGACTTTAATGCTTTTATAACTGTTACACTAGTTTCATCCTTCAATGGTAAAACATCTACATATTTAGAAAAATAATCCACAACTAACATGTTTGGTTTTCTATCAATGTAAAAAATATCAGCTCCTACTGTTGCCCATGTTTTATCTGGTATTAATGTTGGTATTAGACTTTCTTTCTGATTTGATCGTTGGAACGTTAAGCATGTTTTACAGTTGTTTATTTTGTTTTCTATATCTTTATTCATATTGGGCCAAAATACTATTTCTCTCGCTCTAGCTTTTGTTTTTTCAATGCCTAAATGATTATAATGTAACTTACTCAAAACTTCTTCTCTTAATTTGTTTGGTACTATTACACAATTATTTTAAACAGTAAGTCATCATATTCATAAATGTCGGCATGGTAAGTATGATAATATTTAACTATATTTGGTACATCTTTTATTTCTTTTGGCCAACCTTTTTTTATTGTATTTTTCAATGTCTGCAATTCTATGTCATTTTTTGTTGCTTCTATATATTTTTGTTTCTTTTGATTACTCATCTCGCTTGCTAACGTAAGTTCTAATATATACATTCTGGAATCTCCATCCTCTTTAGTTTCTTTTAAATGAGCTCTCGATAGTAAATCTGCTATTATTAAATTTTTACCACTTGTATAAGTTACTTTAATATCATATGGTTGTAACCGCATTCGCATTTTTTGTAGTCTCATTGGTACATCAGTTATCTTTCGTCTTAAAATAGGGATCAGCGGTTTATGATCTGATTCTACTCCAAAAGGTTTACCGATTACATACTGTCTGAAACGCTCACATCCAAACACTATGGCATATAATTCTTTCTCTATTTGAGCCCACGATTTTTGACATTCAGTGAATGCTTGTGATGCATATGCTACTGGCAAATCATTTTGTAACAGAACTGCCCCTACTCCGGTACTACTAGCGTCTACACTAATTTTGCACTCCTTATTTACATCGTATAATTGTAGAATAGGAGTTTTGCTTAAACATGTTTTTATCTTTTTAAAACAATTTTCATGTTCACCTGTCCAGTTGAAAATTGTACCTTTTTTAATTAGATTACGCAATGGTTCCGTTAACTGAGCTGAGTTTTCTACAAATTTACCCACGTAGGTTATCAATCCTAATAATCGTTCTACTGCTTTAGCATCTTTTGGTCTTTCCATTTCACTAATTGCTTTGACTTTGTCATCATCAATTTCTATCCCTTTGCTACTGAAGTAATGACCTAAAAATTTAATTCTTTCTTCTTTAAACTTACATTTGTTTTTATTAAATTTAATCCCATGCTCATAAGCTCTTTTCATTACTAATTCTAAAATTTCTAATAATTCTTTTTCATTTTCTGCCCATATCATTATATCATCGATATAAACAGCTACGTTTTTTTATACCTTCAAAAATCTCTGAATAAGTTTTATGGAACACTTCTGGTGCAATACTAACCCCGAAAGGCATTCTTAAAAATCTAAATGGACCATATGGCGTTTGAAAAGCCGTCATTAACGAACTCCTATGTGTAAGTTCTAAATGCCAAAACCCATTTGATGCGTCTAGCACTGCAAACATTTTTGCCCCCGCCATTTTACTAGATATTTCTTCAAATGTAGGTAAAGGACAATGTTCTCTTAGTAAACAAGTGTTAAGATGCTGTGGGTCTAAGCAAATACGTAATGATTTATCAGGTTTACTGGTAATTACGATTGGGTTCATAAATTCAGTAGGTTCGTTAACCTCTGTAACAATTTTATTGTCTTTCATTCTGTATAATGTTTCTTTGAAAAGATCTAATAATTTAAAAGGTATTCTACGACATGGTTCAATTTTTCCTTCATATCCTTCTTTTAATTTGAAATCATATATTTTTGAGATTTTTCCTATACCTTCGAATAGTTCTTTATATCTGTTAAGCAATTTCGTGAGATCATTATTTGTATTCATATTTATATTTTCAACTCTGGTAATTAATTTCAGTTTTTTAATTGTATCTAATCCCAAAACAGAGCTTGAGCTATTACAGTTTACTAAATAAAATTTTATTGGTTCTATTTTACCCTTGATTACACAATCTAATATAACAGTTCCTATAACCGGTATTTCAGAACCACTGTAATTTGCCAATTTGTTATCAGTTTTATTTATTTTCTCTTTAATTTTCAAATTTTCATAGTCACTTTTTTTTAAAACATTGCATTCCGCCCCTGTATCGAGCTTGACTGTAAGTGAAGTTTTGCTTTCCAATATATTTATAGATAATTCCCAACCCTTTTGAACATTATTTATTTTTAGAATTCTCCCTAAAGTGTACATTTCAGCATCCTCTCCCTCAATCATACTTACATTATTTATATTTCGAGTTATTCTACACATTTTTGCAAAATGATTTATCCTATTACATTTAATACAAATTTTACCGTAGGCTGGGCAATTTCTGTACCCATGGACGTTGCCGCATTTATTGCACCTCAATCGCTGCTGGCTTCCATATTGCTGCTCTTGTTGCAGTGATGTCTTGCTGCTATCGCTGGTACTTGGTTTCGACGTCCACGGCTGCGTACTCACTCTCAGATTACTCGTCGCTGCTTTGGTTCTGCTCCTTTGCTGTACTATATTTATTTCCTCTTCTTCTGTACCTCGCAACGTCTCTATTCTTTGTTTTGCTAACTCCGCCACTTTGCATAAATTAGTACATTTATCTAGTGTTAGATCATCTTCCCGCAACAATCTATCTTTCACTTGTTCATCCTGTATACCACTTACAATTTGATCTTTTATAAGGCTATCCTTCAATGTTTCAAATGCACAATCAACACTTAACTTTTTCAAATCTGTAATGAAATCACCGAATGACTCACCCTTTCTCTGTTTACGTTGAAAAAAATTAAATCTTGCCACCGTCTCGTTTTTTTTAGGTATGCAATAATCTTCAAAAGCTTTAACGACAATTGCGTATTCCTTCTGTTCTTCTGCCGTCAAATTAAAGGTTTCATATTTATCTTGTGCATCTTCTCCTAATACGCTCAACAGTATACCAACTTTTACTTCATCTTTTTTATCTTGTGCTTCGATAGCCGACAAGTAATGATTAAACTTTCTATACCATCTTTTCCATGCTTCTGCTATATTTCCTTCGAAAATAAATTGTTCTGGCGGTTTCAAATTCACATGTCCTACCGACTGCGCCATGTCAGAATGAAAGACATAGGTTGATTGAATATAGTAATAATTTATTAACCATAAAATAAGTACATCTAGGTCACATGTTATATAGGTTAGAATAATATTGTCAGCCGGCTTTGTTCATTTAATAGAGATAACCCAACCATATGACAGTAGCCAATTGTGAATTGAAAAGATAGCCAACTCATATTACGATGTATTTAGTTTTAGTATAGCTAAAGCCTTACTGGCGAAGGGCAATTTTAAGCTGACCCAAATTCCTCACTTTTTTTGTTGCCACCAACAATCTATGGGTCCTTTGACTATACTTCAATTACATTGGGCCTTTAGTCGTCTCAACATTTGTAGGACCCGTTAGGTAGAAAAATTAAATGTATTCCAGGATGAAATCACTAATGAATAATAAAACAAATGTATAGATATCAAATGAGGACTGAATATATTAATGTTCTTTAAGTATTTTCGGAAGATATATCACTTCTTCTGATTGATCCAGCCTTTACTTTGTTATAATACTTACTATCATTGAAAGAAACCAAAGTTATGTACGTAAAATGAATATAATTCAAAGGATTCATAAAAAAATGAAACAATATGTTGCACATTTTTTTGAGGTTTTAGACAGTCTTACACCTTACTTAAATAAAATGTAAAACTTTTCAAAAATAAGTCTTTTTGTAATATCGGTTGGTTTCCATGTCCGCCCAGGAGGCACAACCGTGGACTCGTTGCCTTTTAGGCTTCGCCCAACAGGCAAAGGGTGGTTTCCATAAACAAACCACCCGATACCTTGTTGAGCCCTACTGTTAAATTAATCTTCGATCCTCTTTGGGTAGAGGTTCGGAATGCTTTTCTCATGGATGTTCCATAAAGTCTTAAACGAATTAAGGCGGCCTATCGGTTAGAATGTATTGTGGATTCTGGAGGGGGGTTTTAAGCAGGCATTTGTGTTTGAATATGTTAAGTAATGTAGCGATCCAAAGGAATATCTGATAATAGAGTAGGATTGAGGAACAACAGTCAGCTCTTTTCGTGCATTGCCAATAAACGTGGATTCATATATGAGTAGTGTATTAAATTACGTCTTTACGAGGAATATTCTGCTAATCATATGGGCGTAGTTTCTCCAAGGCCAGCAAAACGCTAAATTAATTTAATTTTTTTTTGTATTGCTAGGAGATTTTCTTTTCAACAATGCATTTATATAGTTACAAGATATTTGAATACTTCAATATTAGATAATTTTTAAAGTTATTTAAAAAAGATATTTTTAATTGCGCTATGAGAACGGCCCCCTCCTATCCTAAAATAAAATTGCCAATATAGATCATAAAAATTTTTAGGATTTCCCGAAATTTAAACGCGGCAATAATGATTCGAAACTGAATCAGTGTTCGCAGAGAGCTCTAACCCTGGCTCCGCGACTAACTTAATGCAATGTAGTAGCAGTACGGACTGAATGGAGGTTTAATAGGTGATGAATACTACTATGAAGGCACTTCGATGCCTCTATGCATGTAAAAGGGCTGTGGGTAGGACCTGGGGACTACAACCCAGAATGTTATTCTGGCTATATACCGCAGCAGTGAGACCAATGGTGCTCTATGCCTCTATGGTGTGGTGGCACAGAGGTAGCATTAGTAAAAATAAAACTTTGCTTGGCAAATTGCAGAGGCTCTCATGTCTCATGATTACTGGTGCCATGAGTACAACTCCTACTGCTGCAATGGAAGTCTTATTGAACTTGAATCCACTGCACATAGAAGTAGAAGCGCAAGCCTTGAACGTGGCTTACAGACTTGCGAAATCAGGAACAAGATCCAAAGTCATGACTCACATGGGGCATGGGAACTTGTTCAGAAGAATTGATGAGGACGAGGTGCTGTCAATGCACTCTGACCTACAAGTTAAGAAACACACAGATGTCTTATACTGTGCGGTAAACACAAAGACCAAACCACATAAACTGTGTAATGGGATTAATTGCTATACAGACGGCTCACTAACAGAAAACGGATCAGGGGCCGGCATATGGAGGAAAGATAAACCAGAATCTGGGATTTCTATTCCTTTAGGTAGACACACCTCGGTCTTTCAGGCCGAAGTGATGGCGATCAATGTCTGTACCCAAACCTTAATTGGGGAGGGTGTAAGAAACAGACTGATCACAATTTTCACGGATAGCCAGGCTGCAATTGGCGCCCTGAGAAGCTATACGACCAGATCTTATTTGGTTGAGGAGTGCAAAAACAACCTAAACACACTTTCGCTAGCCAATAAGGTTAGAATCGACTGGGTGCCAGGACACACAGGCATCACAGGCAATGAGAAGGCAGATGGCCTTGCAAGGGTGGGCTCAGAACAGACATCTCTTGCACCTGAACCCATATGTGGTATCAGCCTCAGCTACGCTAAAAGGCGTATAAAATTAGCTTTAGAGGACAGGGCAAGACTCTCTTGGAGAGAAACTAAGAAACAGGAACACTCGAAACTGTTTCTTGATGGACCCTGTAAGAGAAGAAGCTCAGCACTTCTATCAATGGACAGGTGGACACTCAAGAGTGTGACAGGACTCTATACAGGTCACTGTCGGTTAAATAAACACCTCTTTAATTTGGGGATAGTTGGATCACCAATCTGCAGATTCTGCAAGAAAGAGGGAGAAACGGCACGTCATATAATATGTGACTGTGATAACCTAGCTAGAAGGCGATACCTTCACTTTGGTAGTGATCGCATTGTAGACCCCAAACTATGTGAACTGATCGATCCATTCGGTATCCTCAGATTTGCAAGGGCCGTGGGCCTGTCACATATATAGGACAGGGACATGGACGGCGCACAATAGGTCTCACTGAGGCCGCGGTGCACAAATGCCGGAACAAAATAATAATAATAATAGGTGATGATGAGCTGACTCGAGGCGTGATTGCTGGCCAGTTTTTGGAGTTATAATAACGAGGCATCCACAGTATATCTATAGGCCATGCTACTTCAATTTCTATGGATAATTGCATGAATGTGTTGAGCCAGAGATGTTGTTTGCCATTTGAATAACTTGGTTTAAATAGAATTTTACGAGCTATATATTCTACAATATGACTAAATATGTATATCTTCATCTTGGTCGGGCGTTATCGGATTTGAGGATCCCCAAGGTGGGGAGGAGACGCCCGCCGTGGGCTAGGGTCACCACAACCTCTTAGCCGCCGTCCGGCGAGCGCCCAATAAGAGATAAATCTGGGGAACCTGTGGTCTTTCACCCTGGCTGCCAACCTGATCGGCAGGCAGGTTCAATTCACTTAGATCTGACTCTATAAGATCTTTAGAACGTGTGTGCCCCTACAAAGCACTATGTTCCGGAGAAGAGGTACAGGGTAGGTTTATAGGTAGTTTATGTGCTCTCGGAAAGACCACGAATTCACACTCGGTTTCTAAGGGTAGGCAAAAACCGTGTGGATCCCAAATGTGAGTGTGAACCGGAGAAAAGCAGACTGGTAGGAAACGCTACGAGGTAAGTTGTAGGGCCTGGGCAACTATTGTCCACGAGGGAGAGGTCTCTCCTAAGGAGATGATAGTTTTAGCCAGACGAAGGCAGAGATTCCCAATAGGAAAATTTGGGGTCTGGTCTGACAACGCCGGACTAAAAGATAGCGAGGTAAGGAGAGAAAGATGCAGAAGTAGTTCAATGAGAAGACCACGGTTTCAATAAAGTTGCAAAGCCAGTGCAGAGAGAGAATAGAGAGTAGTGTTCCAAGTGACGGTCCGGTTCGTTATGGCAATCCGGTCTACTCCCACTGCTTATATAGCCGGGCCACCAGGTGGCTAGAAGAAGTCGGGATGGGCCCCCACCACACTAGCTCCCCCCCCTACACTCACTGACGTCATAATCTTTATTAACAACCAATATTGAAACATAGACAGGTATAATATGATTCGAGAAGAGGGGAACATTTAATTATTTATAATTAAGAGGTGGCCACAACAATCTTATAAAGAATCAATGAAGACTTTTTTTTTGTTGATTGCGAATTTTTAGTTTCAGTTAGTGAATTATCGAATATAGGTGATGTAATCGATCTCTGGGACAAAAAAAAACGTTTGCGTGCAATGGATAATTGCTCATAATAAATAATTGCTTATCAATGTTGCTGTTGCTCAATGAAAACCACAGTAACATACTTCTTAGTAATGTACTGTAGCCAATTGTGAATTGAAAAGATAGCCAACTCATATTACGATGTATTTAGTTTTAGTATAGCTAAAGCCTTACTGGCGAAGGGCAATTTTAAGCTGACCCAAATTCCTCACTTTTTTTGTTGCCAACAACAATCTATGGGTCCTTTGACTATACTTCAATTACATTGGGCCTTTAGTCGTCTCAACATTTGTAGGACCCGTTAGGTAGAAAAATTAAATGTATTCCAGGAAGAAATCACTAATGAATAATAAAACAAATGTATAGATATCAAATGAGGACTGAATATATTAATGTTCTTTAAGTATTATTAAGTATCGGAAG